>CM044005.1:38152190-38409690 GCA_024085815.1 Flaveria linearis | reverse complement strand
TTCTTACAGCTCGTTGGAGAGCGCGAGTGATTTTTTGAGATCATCGGCGAGGACGGCCCGTGGGAGCAGCTGTTCAGGATGGGTGACCCTGCCCATCGAGAGCTCACTGTGGAGTTTTACTGCACCTTCACATTCCGTCCCCGTGAGCAGGAACTCGCGGAGCTGGACGAGGACGACATAGCGGATGGTCGTGCGCCCGCGGAGGTTACTTTCTGAATGTTCGGGTCCCTCCACCGCATGTCACTTAGACAGTTCGTTGTCGTCAGCGGCCTCTATACGGAGGTGGAGGTATGACAACCGATGTACACCACGGCCTTGATTCGTGGGGCCGACGACTCGGATCAGGTCTGGTGGCCTGCGATCGGTGATGGACCATACGGTGGTGATACGAGGTCCTCTCATATACGAGACCCTCTATATAGATACATTCACCGACTGATCGTCACGTCCGTCGCTGGTCGTGGGGCGGGGACCGACAGGGTCAACGCCGCCGATCTTTTCTTTCTTCGGTGTGTACTCACACACAGACACTGCCACCTCATGCATGCCCTTGCGGATTATTTTGCTAGTTATTATCACAGGCAGTCACGAGGGGCGTTGGTGGGTGGGAACATCGTTTCCCAGATCGCTCGGGGCCTGGGATACACGCATGCCATGTCCCAGCTCCCGCTACCTCCGATTCCTGTGCGTGTGGCCAACCGGTCCACCGCCACTGGGATGAGGATCGTTCGGAGGTTCCTCGACGGCACGTGGCACCTGCTCAGTAGATACCATGAGCTAGTGGAATGGGTGCCCGAGCCGTTGGTGGACCCACCCGAGTTAGCGGGGGCTGAGGTCCACGTTCAGGCTGCCCACGAGCCGCTTGGTGGCGGGGAGGATCAGCCCATTCCTCCGCCGCATGACCAGGACCCGCCCGAGCATCCTCAGCGCGTGTACCATGCTGTGCGATTGCCTGCTCATGTTATTGATGTGCTTCAGGACACGCGAGCCAGGGTCACGAGGCTGGAGGATATGCTTGAGGACACACGAGCCAGGGGAACGAGGATGGAGGATATGCTGGACTGGGTTATCCAGCATATGGTCGCGGACTATGCCGCCTCGGGTACGCCGTTGTTGTCACAGCCGCCGAGGCTGTTAGGCCATGACGGTGTTGGCCCATCTGGCGCGGGCGGGTCTGGTCAGGACAGTGATCCAGAGATGACGGATTAGATAAGTATTTTGTTTATATTCTATTTCTTTTTGTATGTAAAAACTCATTGTATATATATGCAGTTTCAGTTATGATGGCTTGTATATTTGGTTGTGTTTGTTTGGTTGTGTTTCTTTGTTTGTTTGTTTTATATTTGTAATGTTGATAATGTTAATTGTATATGTTTGATAACAACTGATTTTTACGATTAGGTTAACCATGTGATAAAATAACAACCAACTTGTTTAATAAATAATTAAATACAAAAATTACTTGTAATATGATAAATTAATAATAAACTCAAAACACAAACTCGTATGTTACGATTAGGTTATCCGTGTGATAAAATAAAATAAAAACAAACAAGTATGATTACTCAAATTTAGAAAATATATACAATATGTCTGTATAATGACAACCGATTTTTACAAACTCGTAAACAAATTAAACAAAAACCGTCACATTAATAATAAATAAATACTTGTAATATGATAAATTATTAATAAACACAAAACACAAACTTGTGAGTTACGATTAGGTTAAACGTGTGATAAAATTAAAATAAAAACAAACTATTATGATTAAAAAATATAGAAAATATATGCAATATGTCACGGTTTGGCCAAACCGTGACATATAGCCCCCAAAACCCTAACTGCGCACAATCAATTTCCCATTAATTACATACCCAATTATTGGGCAATAATTGTAACGGATCCACAGATTAGTCTGAGCTCTAACTTTCACGGTTAGGCCTCACCGTGACAGTTAGGTCTCACACCCGACTGAACGGTCACGGGGAGCCCTAACAGTGACCGTTTGAATCGGTATACCTTAAAAAATGAGCGGTGTGTGCAGAATTCCCCAATATTTATTATTGCTTTTAAGACCAACAGTAGATGAGGGTTCCCAAAGATAGATCCCCTTAGGGTTTCTATTTTCTTCTCACATTTCTCTTTTGAGAACTCAGGTTCCCTCTCTCCCACTACTATTCTATCAGTATACAAAACACAAGTTTCATGTATCAATGACACTTCTATAAGTGGGAGTTCAGTTGCGCGTGAGTTGAATTGTTGCAGAAATTTAAAAGGACTACAAGTAGAAAATATATCTTTTTGCTAATGATCATGGGAAGAGGGAGAGTAGAACTGAAGAGAATAGAGAACAAGATTAATAGACAAGTGACCTTTTCCAAGAGAAGATATGGGCTTCTCAAGAAAGCTTATGAACTCTCAGTTCTTTGTGATGCTGAAGTTGCTCTCATCATCTTCTCGAATCGTGGCAAGCTTTATGAATTCTGTAGCAGCTCTAGGTAATATCATTTGGTTTTGTTTGTGTTTATATGTTTTCAATATCTTTTGTTGTATTTTAGATTTCCATTCCATCTATCTTTTATTAAATCTTAAAAAACCTTGTATAGCTTGCCATGATCGCGTTTATATAATTAAACCATGTCTTTTAATGGATTTCTTTCACGTAGTGTTCGAGATGGTCTTAAAAAGTCTGTAGATAACGTAGAATTCAAAGAGATTCATCTGGCTAATTAACATATGAAGGCTTCTTCAAGATCCTTTCTTTAATTGTTTTTAAATAATGCTTATTAATTTATTTCTCACAAGAAAATGTGAAGGGTTTTGAACTTTACTACTTCTATAAAAGGTTAAAACTTTTTATGCGGTTCTTGAGGTCTTGATGACATCATCTAGTCCAAGTTTTTTGTGTTTTTACAACTTACAGAAAAAACAGAGAGCATCATATTCTAACAACTGTTCAGATTTTTTTTGTTTTTTCCCAGACAAATTCGATGTTTTATCAGAAAGAGATAAGGAAAAGCTGCAAAAGTTCGAATCATATGAATTCCAATTGTTGTGCATAACAAAACAAAAATTTATAACCCTAACAGATTATTATTTGAAATTTTCTTTATTTTGCAATTTTTGCCATAAAAACAATGCTATACGTATATCTTGTTAATTGCCGTTCAAAAAAAAGTATATCTTGCTAATTGTTTATCAAAGTTTTGCATATAAATTACAAAAGAGTATCATATCAGTATATCATAATGTTTCGTAGATATACATCAAGTATCTGATCACTTCAAGTCTAAAAACATAAATAACAACATATGGTAATGAAGGTTAAGAATTTAAATTGATAAACTGTTTAGAACCACATATACGAGTAAATCTCCATTCTCGTAGTACTGTTGTATATACTAGTTTGTGCAAGTTAGAACATACCCACAAGAGAACATAATCAAAGAAATATTTGTAGTATTATTTATGTGTTCGTACATTGAACTTGCATTTTCAGCATGATGAAAACACTTGAAAAGTACCACAGCTGTAGTTATGGATTACTGAATGCCAGCGAACAAGAAAATGAGACCCAGGTTTGTTGCTAATCAGCCTAAGATTTATATATATTTAAACTAATAACATTTACTTCATTATAAACAAAATAAGAACAAGTGTATTTGTACAAAAATGAAACCTTTTTTGTTTGATGTTTGATGACATCTAGGTAGATATATAGATGCACACTTATCAAACAAAGTGAGCCATTGTGGCATAAATGATTGATTAAGGTACCCTCAAGAATCTTTAGTGCATCCATTTAAAAACCATCAGGCAGTTCAAGGAGTTCATGCTAGTATAAATTAAGGGGTTGGATAAACGTACCATCTATTATAGTGCATGTATCCCTCTCTTGATACAAGCATATAACATATGTATACAGACACGTAACATTTGTATACAGGCATACATATGTATCATACGGAATGACTGATGTGATAGGGGAATGGGGTATATGCAGTAAAAATCTCCTATAGGGGTACCAATTGTAAAACCAAAAATAATTTACATGATATGATATGGGACAAATAATTTAGTATTATCATTGCCATTGGTTAAGGGAGGGTAACATTTACTGTGATAAATTAACTTGTATATTTCACCTCTCATGCTTAGCCATAACATGAAAATGTTTGAGCAGTACAATTACCATGAATATCTTAGGCTAAAGGGAAGAGTGGAGATGCTGCAACTCTCCCAAAGGTATAAAAACCATTTAAATTTTCCATGTTTGTTTTTTAGTCCAAAAAGAAAGTTACTCTTATTGCGTACTTAAATTGTTACGATTAGAAACCTTCTTGGAGACGATTTGGCTTCATTAAAAATTAAAGAGCTCGAGCAACTCGAGAATCAACTTGAGATGTCTTTGAGGAAAATAAGATCAGCAAAGGTACAAACTTGGGTGTAGTAGATTTGTAAAACCTTTCTGCTTCTTTCTCTTTAATTCATATATTGCTTAGATGGAAAAATAAATATTGCTAGTGGTATTACATGTAATATCATATCCTACAAGTAAGGGTAGAAATTTAAACAAACAAATGTACAGTATGATTAAAAAATTGTAAGCTTTTTTTCACTTTTTGTTAATTACTTTCCAGACTCAATGCATGTTAGATCAGCTTGCTGAGATCCAGAGAAAGGTATGCATGTCTCCATGGATGTAAAACCATTACTAAACAAACATGAAAGTTTTCTAATTACTTCTTTATTTTATATATTCTTGTTTTTTTTTCCTTATTTTTGCCATCATATAAACAGGTGCAAGTTCTTTCTGAAACAAACAAAGCCTTAATGAAAAAGGTAGGACTCTCCCCAGATCAACACACCTTAAAATTAGTACCCCTCATTCAAATTCAGAGGCTATATTAGCTTAGTATTTCCCTTAGATTGAAGTAAACATGGATCATCAGGATAAATATATGGACGTCATATATACATTTCTTGAACCTATGCACCAAAATGCATCATGCAATTTAGTTTCAAGACACACTTATAAGTATTGACTATTTCTTCATAAGAAGTTCTATTGTGCAGTTGGAAGAAACTGCTCAGGATATAACAAGGCAAATGTGGGAAGGTGGGGCACAAACCATGCCCTATAATCCTCTTCCTACACACTTCCATGAGTTCTTCCAGCCACTAGAATTGAACACCACCATGCACAACAGGTTTTGATTCTAAACCGAAATCAAAATTATAGATAAATGATCTCCATGTTTGACTAAGATTGACTGCTTTCCATTTTCATGTTGTTTTTTTAGCTTCAATGGACTAAGATACATCCCTATCGAATCAGATGAGATGAATGTTGCTAGTGTCAATGCCAACAATTCTAATGGGTTGTTTCCAGGTTGGATGTTGAAGTAGGAAAATGCTCACGTTGTATGAACTAAACTTATATCATGTTAAGATTGAACTTGTAGGTGTTTGATTTATGTGTGTTTATGCAAGTTGACATTATTTTTCCATGGTTTGAGAGGACCATAACTTTGTTTCGGATTGCGCCGTAGATTCTTAGCATGTATGTACTTGATTGTATAAGATTTTAAGAATTCTTGATTCGACATAACTTATTATGTGAATTAACCATTGCATCTGCATGCTGAATTCCCTGGTTATCTTCTTCCTTTGACATAACGTTTTTGCAGGAAGTTACTGGTGTAGGAGATGAGATAGGTTAAAATATACATGGACATATATAAAATACTCCGTTGTTTTCGTGGATGTATGATTGTAATGATGAATAAAGGAGAAATAGTCAATGTTTCTAAAACTGGATCGAACAACGAACCAACCGTGTTACTGGTTCACTGGTCGAATTGGATCTCAGAATCAGATGAAGTCACTAACATATAATATTTATATGCATATATAAAGGGGAAGTGAATATGGTCCTGTCACGCATGTAACCTTACATGCGAAACACTTCAAAACTAAGTCGTTTTGTCTAATTAAACATCAAAAGTATGTAGTTTTGATTAATTGATTTGAACTTACTTTCCTAAATTTTTCTCTCTAATAATACCTTCTTCTTTCAATCTTTCCTACTCTTCCTCTTAAAATACCATGCAAGAACCTGGAAATCAAAGCAAACAATCAAAGTAAACCTTGGAACGAAGGCTGCAATATAGAAAGATCGGGGTTGTAGAGTCATGGATAGAGTCATGGAGTCATGGAGATTACCTTTTATACAAAGCAACGTATTGTCAGTTTCACCATGAATATAGAGTCATGGAGTCATGGAGATTACCTTTTATACATAGCAGATGCGCCTTAACCCGTGAATACGATCCTTGTCGGATTTCACTACAAAGTTACACTTAAATTTCCAAGTTCCGCCGGAACCTTGCTTTTCTAATTTGGTGACGTACGCCCACAACGGAGGTTCGTCTGTTGCTGATGAAGCTTGAGATGGGCCTTGTGAATCTTGTTGAGAAGCCATGGAGAATCAAAGATGAAGAAGATGGAAGAATAATAAATGAAGATGACTTACTGATTGTTTTAAAGATGAAGAAGATGGAAGAATAATACGTACGTGAGCATGTGAAGGGTTAAACCCTAATAAATAATAAAAGGAAAACTGAAGGGTTCAAGGAAACGTCCCCAAATTTACGGAAACGTCTCTAATTTACGGAAACGTTGAGAAAACTGTCCCCAAATTTACAGAAACGTTTCCTTGGCGTCCCCATGTCGTTTCCGTCCCCAATCAATTTCGGAAGCGGGTACCCCTGCCTTTTTGCCGTCCTCATGCTTCCTAGGCTCCCAGTCAAGCCTAAACGTTTACTATGCTAAATCGGACTACTCAGATTAAGAATCATACTCAATTTAGGTAGTTTTTCATTTCTTTCTAGCGACTGGTTGTTTGAACCAAGCCTTGATTCTTATAACTTGATGCATAAATCTGAATCTCCACAGCTGTTGTTTTTCTCTTGATCTTCAAGATCCTTATTTGTTTTCTCATGACTATTGCGATACAATCAGTAAGCAATGAAAGATCGATAAAGAGAAGAAGAAAACTAAAGAGAGAATGAGATATTCTCAAATTCATCGATGTCCAATCCTCTGTTACAAGATCATTTATGTAACAACAGGTGAATACAAGTTACAATCACCACCTCACACTTTAATACAATTAGAATTAGCCCCTCTATATATTTGAAACGTAACATTACTGATTCTTGACCTTAAGAATCAAAAATTAAAGATTCTTAATCAAAAATAAGAAGGAAAAAAAATGCAACTTCTTCTACCAACATAACCTTGATTTCTTTGGTAGATCATCTTCCAAATTAAACCCCTATTTTTTGTGACTTAGTAAGTGTAACATCATTTAGCAGCATCACTTCACGCCTCACCTTAACCTCAATCAAATGACTTGTCTGCTCCTTTGTTTCCACTGTTAGGAACACCACAATTGCATGTGTAGGGCGGTAGGTTCTTCGCCTTAAAAACCCAGAAAACACAGCTAAAAGAATAAGCTATTGTTGCAGCATGGTAGTCATAAATTTCACCCAAATGACGATGCCTAACAAGTTTACGAATAGGAACGAATGTATAAATTGGATTGTTTATTTTCCTCAATGACACAATGGATATTACGCTCACAACTTTTAGTGGAAACTTGCCAAGGATAGTCTCTCTAGGAAGCATGATGAAATAAACTCCTTGCTGTACAACTACATATACTTTAGATCGAGTTGGTATTAAGTGACTAAGCTTGCTTTCTATCATGTTTGTTACTATGATTGGTTTCCACTTGGCATTATAGCTTTTGAGATAATCTTCCATATCACAAACAATTTCAATATTCTTCGTAAATGAAGATGGAAAAAACTTTGGGTTAAAATCTATTATAAAAATATCAAACCCATTTATATAACCACCATATTCCATGTATCCTCTTCACAACTAGGAAATGTAAGCTGTAAATCTCATATTGTTGTTGATTGACCCAATTAAGCACTACTAAATCAATAATTCTATTTGTATGATCGCATCCCTTCATGATCATGATGAAAATCATCAGTTTAACTTTCAATTTGTGCCACATGTATACCCTTGCTTCCATTTTTAAACAACCCTCATTCCTGATACTAATAAGAAATAGTTGTTTGGATTTCCATCGATGCCATACATACACCCCTGTTCTTTGTGTTATAACTACCCAACCCGTATCTATCCACCTTTTCCATAAGTGGAATCTTTTTATTGAACTAAAAATAAAAACATACTCATCCAATTCAACATCATGATCTAGTAAAAGAAACAAGTGTACCCTTCCACTAAATTTTTTATTGAACTTTCATATTTTCTTGAACTGTATGCCTTACATCTAATAGAAGCACAAGAACTGATGTCTTTTTACTTATATCCATATCAACCCTTTCAATCTTTACATTCGTATTGTGTTTTGAATTATCTTTTTCATATGCATGTTTACAAAATTCACTATGAACCTGATTGTCTTTAACATCACCATCATTTTCTTGAATATTAGTAAAACCCTATCTTGACAACAAGAACCCAATTTATATTGATCATATTCCTTTGAGTCTTTTCTAAAATTATGACCTCTGTCTTTACTTGATTCACCATTATCATTCTTAAACATTACATCGATCATAAGGAGAAAATGAATCCTTCAACCTATTTGCATCTAATATCAAGGATAAAGAAATAGCATCTTTCAATGTATGAAAAATATACTGATCCCATGTTATGAAAACATCTCAAATTTCTAGTTCAAGACCATTCATAAAGAGGTATATAGCATAATATTCACTAAGTTCTTCAGAACTTTTAACCTGATTGAATAGAATTTGAATGCATCAAATAGTCATGAACGGTACCTTCTTGGCTTATTAACATAATCTTTTCCATTGTTAATTTCATGGTAGTCGCTAAATTGAATCTGACTTTGTAGTTACCCCATTTAATCGGTTGTTACTGTTAACTCAGCTTGATCGCTATCTTGATTTGTTACTAATATCAGAAATGTTGTAGTTTCCCTAATTTCTCAAATACGTTCCTTGAATTGTGTATTGGGATCATCACATTGAATCGCCAAGAATTGCAATTGATATGACTCAACTGGTGTTTCTTGATCACTGCTTTAGATTGTTGCTATAGAAATCAAAACCCTAATTCTTGAATCGTTATTGTTATTGCTACCCTCACACTGCTACCCTCACCCACGGTGAGAGGAAAGAATGCTCTGATACCATTGTTACAATATAATCAGTAATCAAACATCGATAAAGAGAAGAAGAAAACTAAAAAGAGGAGGAGATATTTTCAAATTCATCGACTCCTGTTCCTTTGTTACAAGATTGTTTAAGTAACAACCGGTGAATACAAGTTACAATCACCACCTCACACTTTATTACAATTACAATTAACACCTTTACTTATTTGACATGTAACAATGACCCTTCTATTCATAAAACAACGAGGGAAAAAAGGATGAATCCTCACACCCATCAGAATTTCCGTTGGAGAAACTATCCCCTAATTCTATTGTTGGTTTGGATAAGAACTTTCCACAGGTTTTTTAGGAGCATGGCTCTGATGCCATGTTAATAGTTGATAGGTTTCTAATATTGTTCATATTTAATATTGTCGAATTGTTAGGAGAGTAATCAGGAGGGAAAATCTAGAGGAAATGTTACTTATTTGATTAGCAACCAATATCGAACAATAACCCCCACTTATGCATGCTAAAGATGTCAATTATTTAAATAGCTTCATACCGATTAGATTTTGGCATAACTGGCAGTCTAATAAGTGTAATCCTATGTGTTATATACTTATAATATACATATTTGTCATAAATAATAAGACTACGTAATAAGGTTTAATAAACATGTTACACTTATATCTAACAATAATATTTTCTAAGCACTATGATGATGTGGATGTATAACATACTTGGGTGACCATGAAACTTACATTTTATTATCTACGTTGTCCTCTAAAGATTATCCTCTAATTAGTTTTCACTAGTCAGTGGATATGTGGATATGTTACATAAGGAGAATACAAGCTAAGGATTTCCGGATGAATATCTTGTAAAGACTATCAACTGATCATATAGGCATCATTGAATCCTCTAAAGCATTCACGGTGAAGGTTTCATCCGAACAACTAATTTATAAGCTAAGGATCCGTTAAATATGTCAACTAAGGTGAAGATGTGAGTGATCAGTTTGATGGGTTGATTATCTTCTAGTGAAGATTTCTTTAAATGGTTTCTAATAATTAATGGATAATTATTTACTAAATATTCCTCTTAAGCTCAACAAGTCTAGATTCCATTAAGGTGCGAATGCATTACAAATGGTATGTGAATATGTGTAATTATTAATTGTTATTAGGAAGGATTAAGTGATTTGTTTGAGGCAAGTTTAATTTGTAAGTAAACTTGATGATCGATGACTTTCTTTATGAGTTAGTTGTATTTGACTTACTATATGTTTCGATGTAAGTTTTACTATGAATATATATTATTCATGTCAAATTATGGAGAATATGGGTAGAAATCCATAATATAGTCTGGCCACAACAACCGAATTGATTATCTTTATGAATAATAATACTAGATTACCTGGAAGAAAAGATTCCAAATTCATCACAAAACTCCGTTTTTCTTGTCTATTTCAATTTCTGGATTATTATATGGTAGACAAAAAATCCTTCATTTTTCACTTAATCAAAACTCCTGCGGTTCTCAAAGGAGAATATAATAAATTACCGTTCATTTTATATGAGCTAGTATTTGATTCTAACATGTGGTATGCGAGCTAGATTCCTTAAATTTGTATTTCATAATAGAATTCAAATCTTGTTTCTAAGCTAAAATGTTATAATTACTCTAGAATGAACCATTTAGCTGGGAATTATAGGTCTTTAGAGTCAAAAGTTGTTCGATAGATAACCTATCAACATGTTTGTGAGGTAATGCTTGTTGCGCACATTATGTCAGGCCTCGTTCTAGGAAACCTCACAATTGGTCATAGAAAATCATAAAATCTTCATATTTAGCGTTGAAAATCATAATTAGACATTTATTAAAACTTGCCTTAAATAAATTTTAAAATGTATTTAAACATCAAAATTGTTATCAAAGGTTCATCCTATCAAAAGTTTAGATGCCATACTTGAACTTTTTTTATGACAACCCGGAAAAATTTCGTTGAAAAAAATAATAATAATAATAATAATAATAAAATATATATATATATATATACATATATATATGTATATTATTATAATAATAATGGTATTATTATCACTATTATTAATAATAATATTAATAATAATAAAAATTACTCTATAAAAGTTTAAGGTGAAAAATGTTAATTTTAAAACTTGTTTTAAAAGGTTTAACATGAAATAACAAACCATATAAACTTCAGGGGGCTAAAGTGTAAATGTTTTTAAAACACCCCTCACCCCCACCGTCGACCTGTTTTCCCGGCCACTCTCCGGCCAACGCTCCGGCGACCCCAAAACCCAATCAAATCTCGATATTAAAATATGAAACCGGTCCCAATCGAATCGTGAGTGAGATTCGAATCAATCAACGTGGTTAATCATTCAAAATACAGATCAGGATCGCACTAATCCAACCACTTTCGTTGTCGGCCGCTTTACACATCCCGATCGCACCACACTTCGAAATAATTCAATTAAATAAATCCAAACGATCTACTATAAGAATCCTAAACTAATGGTACTGTGAATCCAAGGATCGCAATTCAGGAATTATCAGTATTAAAATAAATCAATTTAATGATCGCGGAATTATCATTAATTGACGTTTAATTGTTTGAATGATTAATTATGAACACAACCACAGAAACACAATAAATGCGAAATCAATAATTATTCAAAAGTATTTCATTAACTATAACGTAATGATTACAAAAGAATAATAATGAATACTATAAACAATCGAATACAGTGTATCAAATAATGTTGATGTTGATGCGACGGCGATTAGGGTTGCACAATGATGTAACTTGACAGCCGTAATAATGATTGATTGTGTTCTTCGAGATGTGAAACCTAGGACTCATATTTATAGATGATTTGAGTCGGTTAAGGAAACACCGGATCTCTCGGGATTTGTTGTTGATCTTGTTGACTTGTTTGACTTCTTGGAATTGATAATCACACAAGTATGATGGTCTTCCGCAGGAGTCTTGTCTTCCGCAGATCTTCTGTTCTTCCGTAGGAGATTTGCTTTTCCGTAGGAATGTTGTTCTTCCGTAGATAATCCTTCTTCCGTAGGAATCTTCACTTCATGGAACTTGATCATCCGTAGGAACTTACACTTGGTCATTTGGTCTTGTATGAAACATATCTACGGATTAACAAAATTGTTCATCCGTAGATGTTTCCTACACTTAGTCAGTTTTATCAAATCCATCCCAAGAATATTGTTTCTCCTGTCAAAGCACAAATCAACACACATACATATATGGGGTTAACCTATAGATTCAAATCACATATATATATATATTTGACTGTTACAAAGGTTAATTACAAGACTTGATTTTCAAGTACTAAGCCTATACAAAATTGATCTAGTCCTATACAATCTAGACCTAACAATACTCCCCCTTAGGCTTAGCTCCTTGTAATCAGTCTTTCAACACTGCTAGCTCCTTGACTCTTGATATAATTTTGTTGTAGAAGTAAGATACAGCTGCCTTTTGATCATCATACTTGTATTTGATCTCCATTTTGCTGATCTTCTTCAGAGTCTCGTAGCCAAGTCCCAGAACATCCTCTTCTGTAGTGAGAGTCTCTAATACTCGGTCATTCTTCACTACTTCAAGTTCATCTTGTTCGGAGAGGCGAAGTTCTGAGACTTCTTCATATTCTGTTCCCTTCAGCAAGCCTGCATTATGTCTTCGTCGTTTGTAGGCTTTTGCATGAAGTTTGTCGATGACTTGGATCATGTGTACAAGCAGGAACAGATCATTTTGAGCTGCTTCATCACTCAGCTTCGGAAAGAATTTGTCATGAAGGTAAGAAGTGTAGCTTGGATGAAGCAACTTGATCTCCGCAGGATCAAAAATCCTGATATTTTCTGCACGTTTGTTCTCTGCATTTCTCATCAGCACCAGCTCTTTTGTCCTCTCTACATATCCCCACTCAGTAATAGGGAGTGTGTATTGAGTTCCTTCAATCCGTTTGATGGCTGCTGATGTTCTGTTATTGTATCCAACCCTCTTCAGAAATTCATCATCTACTGAGTCAGAGGCATTGGACTTTGATCTTTTCTGCCCATGAGTTGTTCGTTTGTGAGCATCATCATCTCTTTTAGCTCCGATGATCACATCATCTTTGAACCTTGTTTTCAGTTGACCCACTCTGCTTGAGAAGTCCCTGCCCCTTGGGTGTATTGGATAATTTGTCAAAGTAAGGCTTTGCAGGTCCTTTAAATCATTCTCAGAAAGGCAGAGTACTGAAAACACATCACGGAAGTATTCAACTCTTCCTGATGTCCTTTTAATCACTGCACAATCCCACTCCTGGTCATATTTCCATGCCATTATTTTATTTTCTTCAGCTGAGTTGGGAGTTGTGATGTGATCAATCAACTGAATCAGAGTGGACTTCTGATCAGTGATTTCTCTGACAGTGGTACCAAGGGGCCATACTTTGCCTGGAATGACTTCCCTTGGTTCCCTGATCAGCTTATCTTTAGCTTTATGCTGATCCTTGGGTTCTACAGTGATTGGATCAGCAGATGATTTGCTTTGTTTGTCATCAGTAGGATGAGGAGCTGTTGTTCTGAATTTTACACCTGTTTCCAGCTCCACCTTCATTACATGCTCCATCATCCTCCGCAGCTCACCAGTAGTTCTACCTTTAAGTTCGTGTGGCTTGTAATTGTGACCCTGTAACCAGCAAGTCATATTGTACTTTGAGAGTTTTGCTGTGTCACAGTGGCCCAATTCTTTCTTTAATTTCTCCAATGATTGAAAGGTGGTAAAGGCTTCATAATCACAATTTGGGATTATGAACCTTGCAAACTCAAATTCTTTCAATGCATTGGCCATCTCTGAAGTGTTCATCCTCTCAACCATGTCATACGGAAAACCATGGTTGATGAGGGTCATAAACATGCTTGAGTCAGGCCTCTCTTCCAAGATATCAGCAGTTGTTAGAAGGTCATCGGCCTTTCCACCTTTATCAGCAGTGGGGGAATCCATCCGTGTTAATTCCTCCCACTCTTTGTCACTTTCTTCTTTTTCTCCGGAAGATACCTTCACAGCAGAAACTTCTACTGAAGGTGTGTGATCAGGAGATGGAACTTTTGATTTCTTCGGGGAGCTTTCTTCTTCTTGTTTCTTTTGTGTGGCTCCGAAGTATTTTCTTTTTCGGGTGTATGATATCAGCGGCTTAGCAGCTCGACCCGATTGTTTTTCTGGTTCAGCACTTGTATTCACTTTTGTTTTCAACTCAGATAGCTTTCTCTTCAGGCTCTCTATTTCCAGATCCTTTTGCTTAATTAGCTCGGCCTTTTCATTTTGTTCTTGTTTCAAGGTTGCCTCTAGTTCCCGTTTGGTTTTGAACAATGCATCAATGATTTCATTGTTGCATTGAGCATCTTCTCTCAGCCTTTTCAAACTGACATCCTTCTTTGTGAGTTCTTCATCCTTTTCTTGGATGACTCCGTACAACTCCACTATTCTTTGTTTTCTTTTGTTGGATTTAAGCACCAACTTGTTATATTTTGCCACCAAAAAGCTCTTGCTCACAGGGATGTCGCTGTCACTTAAGTCATCTTCATTGTAAGCAGTGACATCCTGAGCAGAAGTTTGAGTCTCCCCCGGTTCATCAGCAGGTATTGGCTCGGTATGAGCTGATGAAGGGGTTCATCTGTGTGAGTTGGAGAGAAGGGAATAGTGCTGGCTTCAGATAGTAATTCGGTGTCTCCTGAGTGTACAGAGTGTACAGACTCAGTCACCTCAAGTGGTTCAGTCTCAGCACTTTCCGGAGATTGGGGTTTTGTGGATTCTGGTGGTGGTTGTATGGGTGATTGGGTTTGGAGTGGAGAGAATGGTTGTGTGTGATGAGATGAAGATGATGATATCAGAACAGGTGATTGGTGTGGCTGAATTGGAGAGATTGGTTGGGTGTTGAGGCTTGAAGGTGATTGTGGTTGTTGAGGTGATTGGCTTGATGATGCATGTTGTAGTGGTGGTGTTTGGATTGGTGATTGTTGTTGGTGTTCTGGTGTTTGGTGTGGTGAGTGAGAAGATTGAGCTGAATCAGCAGATGATTCAGCTTCATCTTCCCACGCCAACTCTTGTGGCAGATCAGCATGTGGATCAATAACGTGAGCAAACATAGGCATGTCAGGACCTTCATACTTTCCACTCAGTTTGTTCAGAACTGATTTGCTCAGATGAGCTTGGACAAACACTTCTCCAACCCTGTCCAAGCTTGGGAGCTCTGAGTTAATCACCAATTGCAGGAATCTGGGGAACATGTACATCTTCTCATTCTTTTGCAATTTGACTTGTTCGCACAGACAGTTGAAGATGTATCTTGCATAATTGTAGATTCTCCCCTCGAACACCCCAATAATTCCTGATGAGATGTGTCGAGAAAATCTGTCTAATCCCGACTTTCTGTTAGACATGCACTTCAGGTAGGTGTGACATAAGAACCTGTAAGGTTTGCACAGCCTACCCTTCTTGATTTCTCCTTTTTCAAAATCACCATCGTACCCCATGAGATTGAATACCTTTTCTATGTATTCATTCTCGAAAACGTCCGGGTGGCCTATCTCTCTATCTCCGAGTTCCAAGCATCTTCGCAAGGTGCTTTCATTCACTCGAAGACGCTGACCCAGAACTTCAGCCACTATGACTTCCTCATCGTTTTGTTCTTCGACTCGAGCTGAATTCCAAAATCCGACTATGTGTGACTGATGAATCACAGGCTCAGCCGTCAAGGCGTAGAAAAGCCTGGATCGTCGGAGATATCTGATGATATCTCGACATCCTTCCGCTGCTGGATCATCAGCGTTCAAGTATGCACACACATTATGCTCCTTAGCAAATCTATTTGCCATCTGCAAAGAAAATCAAGTTAGAAACCACGCAGTTGAATCGTTTGAATGACAATAATCGATTAACCAGTTCCGTATTGATGTTTACGACATGATTTACCTTTGCAGTAACTGTAATCGGTTACTGGATAATGTTGATATTTTGAAATTTTGAAAAGGGGGAAAAAGTGCGATTTTCTAGGTTATCTGAAAAAGTGCTCTGTAAAAGTGAAATGAATTTTTAAGAGTCAGACACCTTATTTGTAGTCCAACAAATTAACTTCTTTTATTAATTATGTTGGGCCCACATTATGTTGGGCCCACTTTCATTTATTCCTATGTTGGACCCATTTCCATTTATTCCTTTTCATATCCCAAGTGTTTAGAATGCATTATCTCTTCCGCAAACATCTGCGGAACCTTGACATCTGCGGATGTCAACATCTGCGGAACCTTAACTTCTGCGGATGTCAACATCTGCGGAACTTTACATTGGATGTAAGTTCAAATAATGCATTTGTTTTGTTTTGCTTGTTTGCTGCTGAATCAGAGATCACATAATACTTCTACGGATGAGTGGTATTACTGTGACTTCTGCGGATGCAGAAATTTCACTGTTACTTCTACGGATGAGAAGTATTACTGAAACTTCTGCGGAGCTTAAAGTTTAGAAAACTTTAAATGTATGATATCTACTTAGTAGACTCAATTGTTGATGTTGGACATTGTTGACTTCATTTGCATGGCAATGTAGTACAAGAAAGCAAGTGTCCTGTATCCTGCATTCAAGTTAGTGCTCAAGATCCAATTCCTTCAAAATACTTCAGATCAATTATCAGCTTTTATTGTTTGTTTTTCATGCATGAACTACTCCCCCTAAATTTGTGATTAATGTGAAACTGTTGCATTCATCATAAATTTAAGTTGTGAACAGGCATGACAGGCTTATGACATTCTAAATGAGAGAAATTCTGTTGAAATAACAAGTAAGCATCTGTGAAACAGGTACATGCATGCATATATATATAGAGGGATCATACTATAAATTGGCTTCTGCTGATGTTGTTAGTTGATTCAACACATATCTGATTGCAAGTATATAGATCCACTTAAATTCAAACAAGAGTGTTGTATCAACTAGGCATGCAAGTTATCATGTTGTGAAGTTTGTTAATCAGTAGTAGTCATGAGTCCCACATTCAATTATCGTTAGATTATGTCTTCCGTAGATGAGGCAAATCACTACATTCCACACTTAAAGACTATGTACATTAAGTTATAAGTTCTATCTTGAGACAATTTTCAGTCTCATGAATGCTTTGATGTGATAGCTCTTGAGCTTGATGTTCAATGGATCACAAGTGATTCCTTTTTAGAGCTGAAATATGATCTTCATAGTCACCAGGTCTTTACTTTCGTAAAACAGAGGTGAACTTTAACCCAGGTCTTTGTTGACACAAAACAGAGGGAGAATGAAGATCACACTTGTTAATCACATTCCCAGGTCTTTGTTCACACAAAACAGAGGGAATATGACTTTGCAAAGATAGAATATTATAAAGTATTTTACATAGTGTGCTTGTGTAAGTGATTTGAGCACAGTAGGAGAGAACATACCTTCATGATTCTCAAATGGAATCCTCACAGACAGTTACCTCATGTTTTTAGTTTGGCATGCTCTTAGCTTTGTTTCCACTCAAGTTGAACCTACTCACATATCAGTATGATGTAAGTCAGATTGAGTGTTTGTTTAATAGCCAAGTATAGTCTACTATCATTTCCCATATATAATGCATGTACAGATGTTCTAACAGACACTTAAGTTATCCTCAACGATTACTCTTCACAAAGTCAGTCATAAGCTTTTGTTGATTTATTCTAAGTTAATCATCCCTAAAGATTCTATCAGAAAATTGAATCTAACAGAATCAAATGCTTTAGTAAACAAATCAGCAAGCTGATTGGTTGTGTCTACTTTGACTAACTTAATTAGACCCTTTTCTGAACAATCTCTTAGAAAATGGTATCTAATTTCAATGTGTTTAGTTTTACTATGTTGAACTGGGTTAGCAGTTATAAACATAGCAGCTGAATTATCAATATGAATTGGTGTATGAAGGAAATTGTAACCATAATCAAGTAATTGGTTTTGCAACCAAAGTACTTGAGAGCAACCTGCGGAAGCAGCTATGTACTCTGCTTCAGCCGTGGATACAGATACATTTGTTTGCTTCTTGCACTGCCATGAAACAAGTCTTGGTCCTAAGAATTGACATCCACCAGTTGTGGATTTTCTGTTGTTGTTGCACCCTCCATAGTCACTATCTGAGTATGAGTAGAGGCTAAAGTCTCCATCTTTGGGATACCAAAGTCCCAATGCAGGTTTGCCTTTCAGATATCTGAAAATCCTCTTTACAGCATTCAAATGTGACTCCTTTGGGTCTGATTGATACCTGGCACAAACACAAACAGCAAACATTATGTCAGGTCTACTGGCAGTTAAATACATTAAAGAACCGATCATTGATCTGTACAATCGTTGATCTACGGATTTGCCAGCAGGGTCAGGCACAATCTTGTCTATTGTTGATGCTGGTGTCTTGCATGAAGTGGAATCAGCAAGATTGTACTTCTTCAAAATTTGATGAATGTACTTCTCTTGATTGATGAAAATGCCATCTGATTTCTGATGAACTTGTAAGCCAAGGAAGAAAGTCAATTCTCCCATGGAGCTCATCTGAAATTCAGATTTCATTAAGTCTTCAAAGTTTTGACACAGCTTCTTATTGGTTGATCCAAATATGATGTCATCAACATATATTTGAACAACCAAAAGATCTTGATGTTCTTGTTTGAGGAAGAGTGTCTGATCAATAGTTCCTCTCTTGTAGCCATTCTTCAGCAGGAATGATGATAGAGTGTCATACCACTTTCTGGGTGCTTGATGAAGACCATACAAAGCTTTATCAAGCTTGTATACTCTATGTGGATAATCAGGGTCTTCAAAACCAGGGGGTTGAGCCACATAGACTTCTTCATCAATTTTCCCATAAAGGAAAGCACACTTGACATCCATCTGATAGACTGTGAACTTCTTGAATGCTGCATAGGCTAGGAACACACGTATTGCTTCAATCCTTGCAACTGGGGCAAAGACTTCATCATAGTCTATTCCTTCTTCCTGAGTGTATCCCTGTGCAATGAGTCTGGCCTTGTTTCTTACTATGATACCTCTGTCATCCAGCTTGTTCTTGAAAAGCCATCTTGTGCCAATTGGATGTTGACCTGAAGGCAAATCGACAAGAGTCCACACTTTCTGTTTTCTAAATTGTTGCAACTCTTCTTGCATGGCCTCAATCCAGCTGTTGTCTTTCAGTGCAGCTGTGATGTTTGCAGGGACTGTTTGAGATAAAAAGCAGGTGAACAAACAAATGTTTGCCACACCTCCTTTGCTCCTTGTGGTTCTGGCATG
Source organism: Flaveria linearis (assembly GCA_024085815.1). Taxonomy (NCBI): domain Eukaryota; kingdom Viridiplantae; phylum Streptophyta; class Magnoliopsida; order Asterales; family Asteraceae; genus Flaveria; species Flaveria linearis. The sequence continues at coordinate 38,390,101 of CM044005.1, read as the reverse complement.
TAGGTCCCCAATGATGTTGTCTGTTGGATGAGATTTGTGTACTCTGCTTGTTGACACAACATCAACTTGAACTGTGGAGTCTAAGTTTGAGAAGGCCATTGAAGCAGATGGTGTTAGCTGTGAAGTTGAGTCGATGAAATAATCAAAAGACTCATGGTCATTAGGATCAGCTGGTGTTTGATTGGTTGCTTTGTCTTCTTCCGCAGGAAGTTCTACGGAATCAGCATTTTGTTCTTCCGCAGGAGGTTCTACGGAAGCATTATTTTGTTCTTCCGCAGGAAGGTCTACGGAAGCAGTATTTTGTACTTCCGCAGGAAGTTCTACGGAAGCAGTATTTTGTACTTCCGTAGGAGTTATATCATCCACGGATGAACAATGTTGGTCAGCTGGTAATGGTTGGGCGACTGCCTCTTCATTTCTAGCATCAGTAGTAACATCTACGGATGAGGGAACATCTGCGGATGAATTTACATGTGCTGGGGATGAAGAGTGAGCTTCTCCAGAAATAGCTTCATGCTGCTGACTTGATCTTTGCTGTGGTTCAGGTGGCACACGTGCTCTTGGTGGATCAGCTGTTAAAGGCACTTCATTCACACTTGGTGGCACAAAAGGATAACATGTATCCGCAGCACCTGCATTGATCAAATAACCAGTGTTAAATGATTCTGTTAAAGCATCTATATCAAATAACCAAGATGATCCTTTTACATTGGTAGTAAACATGGATTCATCAAAAGAAACATTGGGAGTTTCTTCAACTATGTTATGTTCGGGAATGTACACCCTGTATGATTTAGAAGTGGATGAATATCCAACAAAGAAACCATCATAGGCTTTTTCAGAAAATTTTCCCAATTGTTCTTTAGTATTTAAAACAGACACATGACACCCAAAAGCTCTAAGATATCCTATAAAAGGTTTTCTTTTAAATAAGAGTTCGTAAGGTGTTTTATTATGTTCTTTGACTATCAAAGTTCTGTTTTGAACGTTGCAGGCTGTATTCACAGCTTCTGCCCAGAATGTAATGGGCAGCTGAGAATCAGCTAGCATTGTTCTGGCTGCTTCTATCAGTGTTCTATTTCGCCTTTCAGCCACTCCATTTTGTTGTGGAGTTCTTGGAGCACTGAATTGTCTAGCTATTCCTTTAGTCCTGCAAAAAGAATCCAAATCAGCATTAACAAATTCAGTTCCATTGTCACTCCTAAAAATTTTAACTTTTAAATCAAGTTGATTTTCAATCTTGATTACAAAGTCCATTAATGTTTCAGATGTTTCACTTTTATGTTTTAAGAAAAAGACCCATGTAAATCTAGTGAAATCATCAACTATCACCAAACAATATTGTCTTTTTCCAATGCTCAGCACATTGGTTGGACCAAAGAGATCCATGTGAAGCAATTTGAGTGGTGTAGTGTTTGAGTTGATTGTTTTGGATTTGTGTGACACTCTGTGTTGTTTTCCTTTATAACATGAAGAACAGTGATTAGAACAATGAAATTCTTTCTTTGGTATTCCAATGACTAAGTCATTTTTCACCAATTTATTCATGTTCTTCATGTTGGAATGGACAAGCCTTCTATGCCACAATTGAGATTCATCTTCGGAGGTTTTGGACAGCAGGCATGTCTCATGTTTGGTGAGAGTGGTGTTGTTCATATCCAAGATGTATGTGTTGCCTTTTCTTGATGCTTTAAGAAGTATCCAGTCTTCTGGAACTGTAAAACCTGGCTTAAGAATGTAACAGTTAGTGTTATCAAATAGTGTTAAATAATTTTGATCACAAATTTGGGAAACACTAAGTAAATTATACTGCAAATTTTCACAGTAATTTACTTTATCAAATGTTAAAACACCATTAGTTACCATTCCTTCACCAACAATTTTACCTCCCTTCTTATCCCCACCAAATGCCACATAAGAGGCATGTTTATGTTTGAAGTCATGGAGAAGTGCACAGTTGCCTGTCATATGTCTGGAACAACCACTGTCAACATACCACTTGTTGTCAGTTCTCCATAATTGTTCCTCTTTGGCCATTGGGGGAACTTTGTTTTCCATATGTGCCATCAGCGCTTGATTCTCCTCTATCACTTCCTTCTCATACAAGCTCCAGTCGCAAGTTCCATCCTGAAGTATGATCAGCCCTGTCTCTTTAGAGTTACTTGGTCCTGCTGATGTATTTGTGGCTGGTGGGGATGTGAGCTGAGGTTGTCTATGCAGAGATCTTTGAGAGGTTGGCTGCTGATTTTGATAGTGTTGTTGCTGATGATGTTGTTGTTGCTGCTGCTGATGCTGTGGAGTTGATTGTTGATTGCATTCTCTAGAAAAATGACCATAGAGATTGCACTTGTAACATCTGACCTTAGACTTATCAACTCCAATCTTCGATGTTTTACTAGCTGCTGCCAGATTTTTGTTTCTTCGAAGATATTGCTTGGCTCTATAGGCAATCATAGCCATCTGCCATTGCAGATCCATCTCTTCTACAACATCAGGAGGGAGTTCCTCCAAATCTTGTTGGCAGATGTTTGCTGCTGTAAGGGAACTTCCAAGATAAGCTTGAAAGCTAGAACTAAAAGCTGCAAAGGCTGCTTTTTGTTCTTCAGAATCCAATATCACAGTTATTGGTTCTGAGTTTGCTGTTGCTGATGTGTCTCTTTTCTCTGAAGATTTAGCCTTTTCTTTTTGAGTTTTGCTTTGAGATGACTTCTTAGTGGGTTTAGAAGCATAGAAGCTTACTTCTTCTTCATTGTCACTCAGAGCACAAGAGTTATCATCTTCAGTATTAGATATAAATGCACTACCAGCATTCTTTGTTTCCTTGAAGTGATAAGGTGAGACATGAGTTCTCACACTCTTGTTTCTTGATTGTTCATCCAGTTCAAGTGCTTCAACCTTGGCAACTAGTGTATCTAGACCAGTTGTCTTCAGATCTATGGTGTTTTTGAACATGGAGACTGTTTGCTTCCAACTTTCAGGCAAAGTATGGAGCATCTTCTTGTTCAGTTCCTCAGTTGTGTATTTTAACTCCAAGATGTTCATCTCAGTGACGAGTTGCATGAATCTATGGAGTTGCTGAGGAATTGACTCACCCTCAATATGATGAAAAGTTTCATACTGTGATCTAAGGGTGTCTTTCCTTATGCTTCTGATTTCATCACTCCCTTCACAGAGAGTGTGAAGTATCTTCCATAGGGAATTTGCTGTTTTATAGTTCTCGCACCTGATCAAGATTTCTTCAGGTAAAGCCATACTAAGCAAGCTGTATGCTTTAATATCGACTTTAACCTTCTTGACATCATCAGGTGGCAAGTCCTTAGTGCTGATTGGTTGGTTTTTGTCATTATAATCCGGCCCAAGAGTGGGTGGAATATAAGGACCTTGTGTGATGGACTCCCACAAGTCAGAATCAGTGTAGTTCACATGATTTCTGAACTTGATCTTCCAGGATTTAAAATCAGCTTTTGTTTCTAACTTTGGTGGTTGATAAGATCCTCCTCCAAAAGTACTCATGTTTAACTGCAAAACAAGATTTAAAATTTAAGTGCTTGAATTGACAAATCTATCAAAGACGCAGATCTAGTATTCAATGGATTTGAATATAGATCTAAATCAAACAAGCAATAGGACAATGCTTGCTGAAAGACAAGTCGTTGATTTAATTGTTTGAAAATCAATTAAACAATTTTAATACTGATAGATCAATTGATCTAGATCAATGAGCACCAATTGCTCTGATACCACCTGTGAATCCAAGGATCGCAATTCAGGAATTATCAGTATTAAAATAAATCAATTTAATGATCGCGGAATTATCATTAATTGACGTTTAATTGTTTGAATGATTAATTATGAACACAACCACAGAAACACAATAAATGCGAAATCAATAATTATTCAAAAGTATTTCATTAACTATAACGTAATGATTACAAAAGAATAATAATGAATACTATAAACAATCGAATACAGTGTATCAAATAATGTTGATGTTGATGCGACGGCGATTAGGGTTGCACAATGATGTAACTTGACAGCCGTAATAATGATTGATTGTGTTCTTCGAGATGTGAAACCTAGGACTCATATTTATAGATGATTTGAGTCGGTTAAGGAAACACCGGATCTCTCGGGATTTGTTGTTGATCTTGTTGACTTGTTTGACTTCTTGGAATTGATAATCACACAAGTATAATGGTCTTCCGCAGGAGTCTTGTCTTCCGCAGATCTTCTGTTCTTCCGTAGGAGATTTGCTTTTCCGTAGGAATGTTGTTCTTCCGTAGATAATCCTTCTTCCGTAGGAATCTTCACTTCATGGAACTTGATCATCCGTAGGAACTTACACTTGGTCATTTGGTCTTGTATGAAACATATCTACGGATTAACAAAATTGTTCATCCGTAGATGTTTCCTACACTTAGTCAGTTTTATCAAATCCATCCCAAGAATATTGTTTCTCCTGTCAAAGCACAAATCAACACACATACATATATGGGGTTAACCTATAGATTCAAATCACATATATATATATATATTTGACTGTTACAAAGGTTAATTACAAGACTTGATTTTCAAGTACTAAGCCTATACAAAATTGCAGGAGAACAAGCATCATTACCTCCAGAGGATGTCTTTCTGCACCGGCTTCTTGAAAAAGGTGCAACAGACAGTAGCTCTGAGAATAACAACATCCCAAGTCAACTGCAAGAATGTCGGGGTTCTGCTGCCAGCAAAGTTCAGAGTGCTTTAAGCAATATTGTTCATGCTATTGATAGTCTATGGGGTTTGAAGGATGGATTGTATGCTAAAGCGATAAAAAAAGTTCCAGAAGGTTCATGCAGGGCAAACTCATCTATTGAGTTACAGAACGAAAAGGGGAATATTGATGTTTTTAGCAATCTAACCAAGATGTCTCATCAAAATCAATATGAATCCACAACTCTTGCTTTGATACCAATTGTGAGTTCATGATTTGAACGTGAACATGAGCTTGGATCTTAGGATTCATATTGATGATAACAAGAATTCAATGATTAGTTGCTAAAATATATAAATCATGATGATGATGAACGTGAAGAATATGAATGCTTGATGTTTATTGATATATTGTTGAAATCATCATTCAAAAAAACGATGATATAATGTTGAATTGATTTATTGTTGTTGGTGATAAACCCTAATTCACCCTAATAATTGGTGAATTGATCACCCCTTACAATGATGACATAGGTTACAATATATACTAATCTAGAGATTACAATAATTACAAAATAAACCCTAGACTAATATTTTTATTGATTTTGTGCTTCAAGTCTTCAACTTAATAATATTGAAATCTTCAATTTCTTCCAAGGTAGAATACCCAACAGGTACCTTCAATTGTATCTAAAACAACCACACACCACTGTTCGATCATCACCTCTGTTTCGCGACCTGCAACTATTCGAAGGCTATGTTCCGAGGTTTATAACATGGAAATAATAGAGGGCTTTTCATTAGTGAGGCTCTTAGAAACTTCCTGTAAAAGGAATTTGATTATTATCAACAATTGCCACTGGAATCGATCTTGGTGTAGTCGCGGCTTGTTCATCCAGTGTATATCATCAATTCGACTTCATCTGGTAAATTAAACACTCCATTCTATTCGATTTATCATGGGGAACAAAACCCCATGAATCCATACATTATAAACATCAAATTGGGTATCAATTGATTCAAATTGAATCTAGGGTTCTTGATTTGAGGGAAACATTCGGGATTGTATTTAAAAGAAATTCAAACCGGCTTCTGTTGCGATTAGAGCCTTCGGCTCACTGTTTTGTACGCAGGGTTATGGGGAGGAGGTCACGGGTTCGAACACGTGCACTTCCAATTATTTTTTTTATGCCTTTTTAAGCATTTTAAAAATACATAAAAATTATCAAAAATTCTAAAAATAATTTTTAAGAACTTCTTTTATTTTAAATACCTTTAAATGATTTTCTGTAATTTATTTATTTAAAAACACCTTAAAATAAATTTATAAAATAATATTTAAAAATATTATAAATAACCATTTTTATAAAATAGACTTTAAATTATGATTTAAAGTATTAATCCATTAATTGGACCCCATATTATTTTTAATTAATGATAAATCATAATAATTGTAGAAAAATAATTATTTAAAAACCTTAATTATTTATGTATTATAAATTATTATTCCTACAAAAATGGGTTTTTAAATTAAACAATCAAATTATTAATGAATATTATATTATTTAGGGATTTATTTTGATAATATAAATACAAATTAGATTTTTATAAATTTAAACGTTTATAAAATCTTACAAAAATTAAATATAAACTTATATGTTTATATAACGTCTATAATTTAATTAGAATATAATGATATGTCAAAAATCATTATTAAACTAATTAAATTTTATATAAATCATTGATTATTAACAAAAATAATTAAATGATTTAATATTCATAACAAATCCCAGAAAAACCAAATCCTAGATCAACTGAACACCAGGTTCAAGATCTAACTTATTTAGGTTTTGGATTTGTATCTGTTTGCTGACGTGAAATATAATTCCTTAGCAGGAATTTACTAGGTTGTCAACACCACACAAGGACTGAGGTGAGTTCATACTTAACTGTTCTCCTTTTTAATCATTTAAATATTTTGGGGCTGGAATACATGTTGTAATTGAAATTACAAATTATTTTTGTGTATTATGTTAAATAATAATTGGATCACATTTATGATTACATATGGTTATTATGAAATCCTTCTGTGTAAACTGGGCTATAAACAAGGCAGGGATTTTTTGGATAGTACTATCGGGGAGTGACTGACCCCCACAAAGGTTTGGACATGTGGTCCTTATCAGATGCACAAAGATCTCGCTGTCATTCGGGATGACAATATCTGGTGTGAGAAGGTAGATTGTTGCGCTATATAAGTTTTGCCATTATAGTTCCACTTACCACCCATATGAGGATAAATGTAAAGAGAGGATTCGCGCCCTCTGATTTGAATTATTAAAACTGGCATAATACACACATAAAAAGGAAAAAGGGAAAAATTAAACTATGATACATGGGCAAATCTTATGTGATGGATTTGTTGGGCTTGTACATAGTGGGTATGTGGGATAGCGGGTTCACCTTATTAAAAAGGGTTCTGACAGACTATTCATATACCGGTGAGTAATTTAAACTCACACTTTTACAATAAACTCTTCTTTGAATGATAATTGATGACTTATCAAATATGTTTTACTCACCTATGAACTCACCAACTCTGTATTGACACTTGATTTACATGTATTCTCAGGTATCTATTAGGAGCTTATGGACATGCACGTAGGATCATATAAGAGCTCCAGATACATATTGGTTATTAACAAGACATGATTAGAAGTATTGTTAAGAAACAATATATATATTTATTTCCGCTGCGTATAATATCTAATGCACTGAATAATAATGGATTGATTATCTAAAACTTATCATATAGATAACTGCATCTCATGTGTAACTACTGTGTTCGATCCTGTTTGCTCACCCCTCCGTGATAGATTCCAGACCCGGAATTTGAGGGTGTGACATTTTTAGTTGCTATCATACCCACGCTTGCATTCCCCTTAGCCTTGTACTTTACCTAGCAAATGATATGCATACAAAGTCAGCAATGATGAGTGAGTTCTAGTTATATAATAAAATATGCTTTTAAAAATTCATTACCTTATCACACATCAATACATACATATTAGTATGTTTACTTTTTTAATAACATTAGTCATCATTCTTTTCCTTTCCATTTCCTTATCTTTAACTGTACTAGATTAATGCCATGTGTTAGGGCCCCAACATTGTAAACGAAGCTGGTAATTGTGTCGAGACCTATAAATAGGCCCCCAACAGTATTCATGAAACTGGTCAAAGTCCTGGGGTCATGCGGAAAATATCCTCTTTCATTACTAGTCGATCACAAGGATCATACTCGTCTGAGTAACCTACGGGCTAGCTAAGCCACCTGCAATAGAGCTAGCAACCTCTTGGTTATAAACCTCCATTTATCATGCTTCTAAGACTTCCTCCATTCATTCATTATGTTTCACTTATAATCCTCGTTATCTTTCACTTTCATTACATAATACTTTACTTGTAATAGTAGGTAATCAAACGATATAAAATGCACTTAAACATCAATTAGCATAGATTAGTTCACGTCAAACAAGGCAACACATCACTCAAAAACCTAGTCAAGTAGGAACATCTTTGGAAAATACCTAGACATGCAAAAACTAGGGTCATGCGAGATCATTATCATGTGAAAACTAGGGTCTTGCGAAAACCTTTCATGCGAAAACCCTTCATGCGAACACATCTTGACCAAGAAAGAACTACCTACGTGCGAGAAGCCCTAGAGAGAAAACCCTACCGATGAAAACTGGTAATACCTGAACATATTTTTCGTGCGAAAACATCACTGCATCTCAAGTATAATAACTTTTTACCATTAAATCATTCAAAAAGTATGAAAACATAATCATTTAAACCAAATCATCATTTTATTCATAGGAGATCATACTGGTATGTGTATCAATCCCAAAACATATAAAACTTAGAAATGCACCTTTTTAAAGATTGCAATGAAATACACCTCTTAGGAGCTTAACTATCCCAAATATACACCACAATAATGCCATTAATTAATTATTCCTTAATGCATAAATAGATTGAAAAGATTAATTTACATACCTTAATCTTCTTTCTCTCTAGATACTTTCTCTCTAGACTACCACTAAGGGTAGTTTTCATATGGTGTATGGGTAAGGGAGGCACCCCCTTTTACTTTTATAGTAATTTCTAGGGAAGTCATGCATGACCAATACATCTAATAACTATAGTTCTATCATATCCATGTCCTGCATATAGGCTAGGTAGGCACCACATCACTTCGTAGACACTTCTCAGCTAAAATCACGATATCACCATTGGAATTTAGCACGCTCTATCCCCATAAATCGTAACAAAACTACTATCAGACGTAACTAGTTGAATCACCTTCTTACCACATACAATATTAGACTTGTAAGCAACTAGAAAATCTATCCTTAGGATTATATCAAATCATCCTAAGGTCATAACAAATAATTTAAAAGAGAATCTATGGCCTTACAGTTCTATACCACAATCGTCATACTTTAGTGGACTTACCAATACTAGTTTCTACATCAAAGGGCATGCTAATCCTTCTTCTTCTATTAGACAAGTTGTCATAGAAAGTCTCCAAAAGAAAACTCCTACTAGTTCTGAAATCAAAGAGTACAGATGCATGAACATGATTTACTAGAAATATACCTAACAAAACATCAAGATCCACCCTAGCCTCCTCTCTAGTCATAGTAAAGTCCCTTTGTTTGGTATTCTGCCCATCCTTTCCTTTCTCTATCCCCTTCTTTGCTCCAGAGTTCTCTACTCTTGGCTTCTTACAATATCTGCTTTGATGACATGTTCCCCCAAGAGTGAAGCACTAGGTTGATATGTGGACAATCCCTCACCATATATCCTTTTTTCCTATATCTAAAGCACAAGTTCGTTCCCCCGCTTGCATTCAACCACATGATTTGAACTCTCCCATGCCACCTACATCCTCGTTCCATTCCCTGACTTTCACCCTTGCCTTCTTTGGCCCAGTCACAAAACCATTATTCCTTAATCGTTTTCTATTTCTATTCTTTTAACCATTCCAGTACTTTCTCCTAGCCACAACCACTGGCACCTCCTTCCATTCATCATAGAGCTTTACCATAAGATCCACCTCAACCTGAACATGTCTGGTTAGGAGGCGATCATATGTTTGGAAAAACCACTAGCAATCCCAGAATATACTTTTTGATCTTCTTAGATATTAGTGTGAACAAATCTTGCACAATCCTGGCCATCTCATTAAACTTTATAGTGTACTGCTGATGAGTTATACTCCCTACCTAAGGTTGCTAAAACTACCTTTCAATCTTGTCAAGTTCCTTATGAGGAAATAATTGCACAATCACCAACATAAGAATGAGTCAACGAAGGAGTGACTAGCAAACATTATCTTCTGATCCTCTTCACATTCACACATATCTAAAATCACTTCAATTTCTCTTACCTATTGGTGAGTGGTAGTTGCATTTTCATTAACATCAAATACTAGGGTCTTGAGTCTTTAAAATACCCCATAGTGGCACCCCTTTGTAGTCTCTTTTGTTGTTTCTTTCTATTTGTAACTAGAAACAACCATCTTAGACTTGGCATGTTCCTTATCTCTAGATTCCTTTTCTTCATCTTCCTTCTCAGATGAGCCCTTCTTGTTATTCTTATCTTCCTCCTTCCCATATTTGATGATTTTCATGACCTCCGTCATCATATGCGCTAGAACTGTTTACATGGCCTTATACACCTCATCAGCTATAGCCTCCTTTATTGTTGCTTTCAATCTAGCACCATCATCACCACCATGATAACTGTGAAGCTCAAACTCCTTGTGGATTGTGTCTGTAGCTTTAGCTTTACTCCTGGTGACGCATGGTTAAGTTCTTCGACAAGCACAATCACCTCCACGAGATGTATTGGTAGGCTTTCTGACCATTCATTTCTTAATTCGTATAAGATTCACGACACAAGTATGGTCATTCAAGGTAACAGCTCAGATAATGACAAGTATGGTAAGTCCCTAATTATAGTGACAAGTTATGATTAACTACATACCTTACTTTTCACACCCTAAGAATTCCTTTTAGTTATCACCACTGTATGTAAATCTACTATAAACACATAGTCGTGTAGCGCGTAAATACTTTCCTAATTACTTTAAATTACTCAAACATTTACGTGTATGCATATAGCTACTTAGAATGGCATCCTTCCCTTTTTTTCCCATTCTCGGTTTAAGTTTGGTTTTGAAACTAACTTTTTCTAATTCTCTTAAACATCGGCTTTAATTCTAACTTGTAAGGTCTTGTTATTGAAAACTTTGCTTTTTGATCATACAAAGCATAAAACATTCATACATAGTAGCAAAAATCATACCTAACCATTTAATTAAAACTTGTTTTAATGAAACATTTCATTATATTTAAAAATCAAAATTTTCATCAAATGTTCAACCTATTAAATCTTTGGACGCTAGACTTGAAATCTCTTTCTAGCCATCATATCCATGTTTGAATTCCCCTCAGCCTTGTACTTTATCTACCAACTGATATGCATATAAAGTTATCAAAGCTGAATGAGCTCTAGTCCGATAATAAATTATCTTTTTAGAAATCCATGCGTTATCACACATTAATACATACATATCAGTATGATCATTTCTTTTAATTACTTTAGTCCTCATTCCTTTCTTTTCATCTTATTATCATTAACCGTACTAGATTAGTGCATGTGCTAGACCCCTAACATTATACACAAAGCTGGTTATATTTCTAAGGTCAAACGACAAAGATACCCTTTCATTCCTGGTTGAGTACAATTATTGCACCTATGTGAGTATCCTTCGAGCTAACTAAGCCACCCAAAGTTAAGCTAATAAACCCTTACTTGTGAACCGGCATTCATTATGCTTACAAGACTCCATTCATTAATTCATTACGCTTCACTTGTCATCCTTGTTATCTTTCACTTGCATTACATAATACCTTACTTGTAATAATAAGTAATCAAAACACATAAAGTTTACTTAATTAATGAGCATAAATCAATTCAGGTTAAACAAGACAACACATCACTCGAAAACCTAGTCAAGGAAAAACGTCCTCAGCAAAAACCTAGACATGCAAAAACTAGGGTCATGCGAGAACATTATTCTACAAAAACCTTTCATGTGAAAACATATTAAATTAGTAAGAACTACCCCTTACGAGAACTCCTGGAGCAAAAACCCTACCAAGCGATAACAAGTAATGCGTGTACATGTTGTGTGTAACACCCGGAAAATTTTCTAAGCAAGTCAAATAATAATAATGGGCTTAGACGAGACCATTTAATAAAATGGGATGGTTGTGGGTGTTAGACCGAGTTAACCCTTCGGGTCACGAGTTTGACGAGTTTAAGGTCACGGGAACGCCTGATGTATATATATAGATGGATCAGCTGAGCAACTCTCATTTGCACTCAACACCCAGTTCTAGAAAGAGAGTGTAGAGAGAGAAAGTGTCGGTTCGAGGCTCGATTGGTCAAGAGATCGAAGGCTGGTGTTCGTGGACTCCCAAACAACAAGAATCAAGGTAAGAAATGTCGTCTAATTGCTCCTTTTAGTGAAAAACCCGGATTTAAGTTTTGGGGTTTTAAAAGTGGCAAGAATCGCCCAAAAACGCACGTTTTTAGGTAAGAAAACATGTAAAAAGCTTAGATATAGCTTCCTGGATGATAACCCAAGGGTTTGGGTGTAAAAGATTGAAGTTTTGGGTTAAAATGGGCTGATTCATAATTTTCAGCTCGTTCTGCGAAATTAAGCACTCATCCAGCGAAACTATGCAGCGAAACTAGGGGTTCCAGTGAAACTACAGTTTCGCTGGGGCGAAACTACAGTTTCGCTGGGGCAAAACTATAGTTTCTTTGATAACTTCACCGGTGCCCAGGTTGACCCTTAGACATTACGAAACTAGGGAATTCCAACGAAAGTTGGGCGCTTAAGGTAGCGAATCTATCCAGCGAAACTGGCAGAATGCTGCCCAGCGAAACTAGCAGCGAAACTGCTGTTCGCCTAGCGAAACTATGAGCGAAACTATGGGCGAAACTAGCAGCGAACTTAGTAGCGAATTTAGGCAGAAATTAACTCTTTTGAGTGTTAACTTATCTGCAGGCGGTGTAGTGTGACCCTCATCTTTAAAGCTTGATTGAGAAGCTGCTTATCGAGCACAGGTGAGTTCTAGGACCCCTCATTTCCTTGTTTTAAATGATCTTGGGGCTAGAACACATATAAACCCATTTATTGAAAGGTGTATGTTGACCCATTCGGGTGTAGTCACGGGTAGAATGTTTAAGGTACGATTGTGGCTGGTATGTGTTTGTACGAAGTCCTAGTATGATTCTCACTGTATAGGAGGAGTAATTAGGGCTGATTGCATAGTGGAGTTCCGACATTAGGGAGAATATGCAGGAGTAAGTCCTGACATGGAATTTCCTTAAGTATCTGTAGACGACTGATGATGTAGGCTATGTATGTATGATGCCTTGCATGATGATGTACGAATGATAAGTGTGTATGACACCATGCATGATGAATGTATGTCAACTACGATATGGCTTTATATAATACTGATGAATGATGATTTGTATATATCAATGTTCCTTGTTCGGTACGTGCTTATCTGTCTGTGGTTTTACGAGCTAAGATCAATGAATGAAACGAAGTATTATGTAACGTAAAGTGAAAGATAATGAAAGAGAAACATGACGATGAATGCACGTATTAATGAATGAATGAATGAGTAATATGATGATGAATACATGCATTAACGAAAAAAACGAAAGAAGTCTTGCAAGCATTGGATAAGGTGAACGGGTCCTTCTTGGTGATTGACCATATGTATGGTGCCCCTACCGCTTACCTCTAGTAACGTGGCATACGCTTTGCTGTTTATTTAATGACTTCGGCCCGGTATCTAAGACTGATTAAGGTATAGCATATGGTAGTGGTACAAAAGATATCCAATGTGCAAGAAAAGATGTAACGGGATCCTTGTCATTCGACCACAGTAATCATGGCTACGTGCCATGAAGTGGGTAAAGCCTGACAGGATCCATATGAGAACTGAACGATAAAGATGTAACGAATGAATAATGAAGATAATAATAAATGTTATCTGAATATGTGTATGATGAATGTTCTTGAATGATACGTAAGACGAATAAACATAACGGGATCCTTGTCATTCGACCATAGTAATCATGGCTGCGTGCCATGAAGTGGGTAAAGCCTGACAGGATCTAAATAAGAAGTGAAAGATAATGATGTATAACGAACGAATGAATGAATGAAAGAGATAATAAAGATGTTATCTATGTGTATGTATGATGTATGATCACGTATAAAGAAAAGAATAGTTTTAATAAAACAAAGTATGTTTATTATAAAACTAGAACTCACTCAGCAACGCTGACTTTTTATGTGTTTCCAGTTGGCAGGTAGTGTTGCTGGGGATCGCACGAGGCGGCTACTCAGCTCTTTTGGGATGGCATTCTACTTTTGATAATGCTGTCACGTCTCTAGTGGCACGCATGTGTTCCTTGAGGATCCTGATAAAAGGGATTACTTAAGGAATCTTCTGTAAATGAAATTTTAAATGTTTCTATATTAGAGGACAATGTATAATGCTTTTGTGATGTAATGCAACATTAGATGTTTTGAAATTGATGTACGTTGTATTAAATGGCAAAAGCATTTATAGTGAAATGAAAGTTTATCTCAGAAAATTCCGCTGCATGATTTTATTAAGTTTATACAAATATACGTTTTATGTGCGATGAATGACCAGCCGTGAGATGCCCGGGAACAGGGCCTTACATTGTGCATGCGAAAACATCAATGCAGCTCAAGCATATCGACCCTTTACCATTAAATCATTCATACCAGCATGAAGATGTGATCATTATAATAATAATCATCATAGTATTCAAAGGAAATCATATTGGTATACACATAAACCCTAAAACTAATAAAAACTTGAAAAAGAAAGTTCTAGAATTCACCTCATTAAAGATTGCAATGAAATACACCTATCAAGAACTTAATTAATCTATATAAATCTACGTATTTACACAGTAATACCTTATCTAATTGTTCATTAATGCATAAATGGATAGAAACATTAACTGTTTTTCTTCTCTACACTCTTTCTTTAGGTCTCGCTTTCTCTCTCTAGACTACCACTAAGGGTAGTTTTCGCATGGACTAGGGGACCCCCTTTTCCTTTTCTAACAACTTCCTATAGTTTTTAACTTTCTAATTTTGGCAACTTTGACCCGTTGACTTTATTTCACAAAAAATCATGTCTTTATTGATTTTCTAAAAATCGTAGGGTGTTAAACAAAAACATAAGATCATAGATTATATATTGGATTGATCTAGGTGATGATACACACAATCTACGCATGGAATCTTAAACAAGGAATACGGAAGCGAAACAATAAAATACACACAAACACATAATATTGTACCATACAATTGTTGTACATATGTGGTATATATTTATACCCGTAAAATTTTGACAGTTAATAACTAACTTTTAACTGCCCTAACTACCAATCGTCAAACAATTATCTTGCCATTTGACTTTTCACTTTGAATTTTTAATTTCTTGATTATTCCAAACAATCATTCCCCTAATCAAGAAATTCATACACTTGCTAAATAATCTTATTCATCCGTTTTACGGTCCATCTTCTTCCTCATGCCAAATTTCAGAGTTTCTGATGCCTTTTGCATCTTTCTTCCAACGTTACTTTATGATTAGTCCTAAAATCCTTTACCTTGATGTACAAAGTTTTCACACTTAAATTGCTATCATTTGAAAAAACATTTTATTCTTCCTCGTCCCTTGACCATATTCGAGTACCAGATTCATCATTGAAACCAATGTACCATCCTTGGTTCTAATATCAAATTGATCCATCATGCTTTTCTATTTTCTCATCATAAAATACTTCCATTCACTTTTTTTTATTTGATTTTCCGATAACAATTTCGATTATGAACTCTCCAAATACAATTTGATTAAGATTGAAGCGGGTTAGCACCATCATCACCGAATTAAAATTGCTACTCTTTATGTGGTTCTTATTTGTAGTTTGAATAATCGTTAACTGGCTTCGAAATCGAATTCTTGATTGACTTTTTCAGTTCCTAAGATCAACGATCTTCTATGTCGTCTTTGTTTTCATTTTATTTTTGCATTTTCCATTTCATTTGAATAAATTCTCTTGATCATTCTACACCATTTATGTTTATCCTTTGATCAACTCTTCGATCACTTGCTTTATCATTGGATAAAATTCATCTTTTTTCTTCACATACTTGCCTTTACTTTTCACTTGCAAAAAAAGACTTTCGTAACAGACTTCATTTTGCTTTGATGGAGACTGCACTTCTAATTAGAGCCTCTTCCGACCTTTGCTCTGATACCATTATTACACACAGGATCATACAATATAAACTGGATTGATCTAAATGAGGATGCACATAATTTGTGTAATGACTCTTAAACAATGGAGGTAGGAACAAAATAATAAAACATACACAAACACAAACTATATTACACCATAAACTGAGACATAGGTAGGTATTTAGAACCACAAATTTGACAATTATATACTAACCTTTAACTACCCTAACTACCAACCGACAAACAATTATCTTACGATTTGACTTTTCACTTTGACTGTCTAACTTCGTGATTATTAATATTCCAACAATGCGCACCTTGTTTTAGGAAATGCTTGAAAAGTTTAATATATTATATGTCAATAGATATGGAACAAAGTTTATATACAATGATTGGAGTAACTATCGAAATAATCATGGTCATGATTGATGGTAGACATTCATAAGGCAATTCCTTCGGTGAATGTATCTCTAAGGTACTCAAAACCTTATGCTCAAATGAACGCATTAAGTGTTTGCTAAGATTTAAGCAACAATTCAAATGTTTATCATGATTAACTTGATGAAATATCATTATTACAGAAATTTAAATATATTGAATTTGATAAAAAAATGAAAGGACACACACAAGAAATTTTAAAATTATAAGATAATGCTACTGTTTATGACACTCTAACTTATGATTTGTTAAAAGTATAAAAAATGTCAAGATGAGTTGAGTAAGATTCTAGTTAAAAAATGAGTAGAACTAATCATCTACTACTTTTTAGCAAAATGCTAACTTCTCATGTAATAGGTAGTGCAATGATTGATATTGGGTAGAGCTGAGCAAAGTTGGTATTCTCAATCCTTTTTGGGCTTCCCGGAACCAACCCGATACCCAAAATAATCAAACAAATGGAACCGAGTACCATACCTAGAATTTCATTTTGAGTGTCGGTCTTGATCGGTAATCAGGAATCGCAAATCGGTATTATAGAAGGACCGGTTGATTTTTAAAAAAATTAAGTTTCTACTTGTTGCCTTTGTTCGTTCTCTTGTTGGTAGGTATTTGATTGATTTATCATGATAACTGAAATGGGGTTTTGTGCTTTTGGTAGGGATGATTAAAACCTAATAGCTTATTAAATTGTTATTGCTTTTGTTTAAGAGTTTCGATTCAATTTACAGTCCAAAACTAACTTTGTGTTGCAACACCTAGATGAAGTAGATAGCAGATGATGACTGAAGCAAGTAGCTAAAACATGATGACCAACTCATGATCACAAACGTAAAACATAAACTGATTTAAAGGTTAAAGTGAAGATTGAATAAAAGCATGATTGTATATAAATAACAAGCATATCGTATATAAATAACATCAATTCAGCTTGGTTATCTATGTTTGGGTTTTTTCGGGATTTACCTGACCCTGATACCAATCTCGAAATTGCTAGATTATAGTACCGATTACCTATTTGCTTTACAATATCAGTTTCGGGAATCGGTATTTATTCGAGTCGGTGCTCGGGAAATTTCGGGAATACCTAGTTCATGCTCACCCCTAATATTGGGTGTATACATTGTTACCAAACCATTAATTGATTATACACTACTATTAATGATGATACTACTTTAGCATTTAAAAATCATTTATATTAGTTCAAATGTAACTTTGACAAAAAGGGGGCAGTTTCTTAATAATGTGTTAAAATCAATGTTAACTTATGAAAATCTTAGTCAAGGAACATGTTTTAAATTCTTAGAAACCCATCCCATTTCCATAAAGGGTAAACATCATCATAAACTCTTAACAAGCCTTCAAATTCCTCAAAATTTGAAAAACAAAAAGAAAAATCTTAAAGTATAGTTTCAGACAACATTTTTTATTCAAAGTTTATATGTCCAAAGCCAGTAAACTTTATGAGAAAGAACCTATAAAGATCGTGAATTCATTGTTTATCCATCTTGTGAAAGAAACACAGAATGAATTAATCACGAATTATAAAAATAACAAGAAGAAGAACATAAACAGGCAATCTAAATAATATACAATAATATTGCTCTCTGATAATGTGATTACATAACTGTGAAAATATCAGGATTGTTAACAAAATAAATAAAGCAAACTATTTATACTAAACAAAAACTAGTCTCGCACAAGAACTTCTTCTCGCGCAGTGGAAAGGTTTTACGCGGGAACTTGATTTCATCATCTTGTTTCGATTTTCCGATCCTCTAGGTTCAATCACTAGAATCTCCCACTAGGCTCAGTGAATAAAGTTTTCAAAAATCCACGTTCGTAACATTGTAATTTCCGATGTAAACATACATCTTGTTGTTCAGGGCATTCGTGATCAACCAACCGAATTGAGTTACTAAAAGAGGAACAGATTTATCAACCTTAAACGTTCTTTTCCCCATGAATGTTTTCAAAACTTTCTTCTTTTCATCAATTACTTATTTTGTTGAACGTGCTTGAATAATCTCAACAACTTTCTCATTTTGTGTATCAACAAATGTTGGAGTATTCTCGACAACATTAGAAGCAAATATTTCCTTTCCAAGTTTTGTTAGAACCTTCTCAATAGCATTTTCAACTTTAATATTCTCACCAATCTTATCTTTAACAACTTTTGCTAGAGTAATCTTAACGGTATTTTTTCTTCCATTTTCATCTTAACCTAAACCTTCTCAACCTCTTTCATATCTTCAGCCTTTTCATCATTCTTAGCATATAGACCATCAAGCATATCACTTGAGACAAACTCTACAAATAGATTTTCAAAAAACTTCTTTACTTTCCTAGTTTCGATTTCGGCTGGTAGAGAAGATGATAATTTGAGATTTAAAATTTTCATTTGATCTGACCAATCATATAGATCATTTGTCTATGATACAAATGTTGTTGCAAATATTCCAGACTTATCATTCTTTGTTTCAACTTAAACTGTTACCATCCTTTTTCCATCATCGTTAGAGTTTATTTTTACTCTTGTATATTTCCAAGCAAAATGCCTAGGTTTCTCACGATTGTAACATCTTAGACTTGATTTATCAAATTTGCTGGCATTATTAACACCAAACATTTTACTTCCAGTTCTTCTGGAAAAATTCTTTGCATGATAAACAAACATAGCCATTTGATATTTCATATCATTCTCTTCTATATCATCAGGGTTGACTTGTTATAAATCATCAATAAGAATGTTTAAAGCACTTAATCTTCTTGCCATGAATGCTTCATAACTCGACTTGAAAGTAGTAAATAAGGCAAGATGTTCTTCTACAATCTGAATGGTTTGTTTTGATGGGCTGGAATTAGCAACAAATTCTTGTTGAAATTGGGGTTGGGGATGTAGTAAGGGATATGTGTGGGATTGAAGCTGAATTAATGAATACTTGGATTGCATGGGAGATACTAGTGTTTCTTGAATTTTTGAAACCAAAGGACTTCCTGTTTGTTGCTTCAGGCACATCTATGAGTAGTTGACATAATAGTTTGTATACTAGCCATCTTAGCATCAATAAAGTAGCTTCAGCACCTATAGAGTTCAAGCGGTTGGCAGCTCTTTGTTTATCGTCCATTTCATATGACTTGATAGTAGATATTTGTGACAACCCGAATTTTTCGGTTAATACTATTAAAAATAACCTTCTCCGTTTAGCGCGAATTAATTTACTTTACTATTTTACAAGGATAATAATAATAATAATAATAATAATAATAATAATAATAATAATAATAATAATAATAATAATAATAATAATAATAATAATATTGTTTTATAAAAGTTTAGGGGTTAAAATGTAATATATAAAACTTGTTTTAAAAAGTTTCTACATAAAATGTTAAGAAGACAAAACCCCAGGGACCAAATGTGAAAAATTTCTTTTAAACCCAGTCCCCCGCCCGTCGCCCCTGTTCTTTCTCCGATCAATGTCGCCGGCGAGCCTCCGGCGAATCCCCAACACCCAAACGAACGCGGTTTGGACCTAATTAAAGTACCCGACATAATTTCGTGGTGGAGTCGAACATGAGTCATCTTTCAATTGATTAGAGGAGTGCGAAAACCACTAAAACCCACCTTCTCCACTATCGGCCAAACAACCGATCCACAATCATCACTCAACATTATAATAATCAAATTAACCCGCGTATGCGCAATTATATATCTGTGATTAATCTATTTCACCATTTAATTTCCTCTGAAACAAACGAAATCACATTGTTCGATCCTCTCCTTTATTCGCGACCTGCAACTAACCGAACATCACTTCTCGAGCATCAAAACAGGTAAATGAACATATCCACATGCTCGATTTCTTATAAGGAATAAAAGCCCTATGATTTCAATCGATTACAGCATCGAATTGGGCTTCAATTTGATGGGATTCGAACCTAGGGTTCATACGGGAATTGGGTTTGATTGTGGCTGTGTTTAAAGGATTTAAAAGCCGAGTAATAACGCGGCCACGGCCCTTGGTTTGATGGTTCCTGCGCTTTATGTTCCACAGGAGGTCCCGGTTCGAACCGGGCAACCTTCATATATTTTTTTAAAGGGTTTTAGCCCAAATTAAATTTTCAGAAAATTTTTAATAAATATATAAAAATTGTTTCTGTAAACTTTTAATATTTTTGGACCACCAAATAATTTTCTGGATTTTTCTATTTTTAAATAATTGTTCTAAAAACATTTTAAAAATATTATTCTCGGTTAAATCCGATTAAAAATAGTTTCAACTAATAAATTCATTTCGGTTCAAATATTATTCTTTTAAAATCATAGTTATCTCGAAATGTTTATTTAAAATTTGTATTTAAACCTTATGTGTTTAAACAAATAAGTTCTTTTAAAATAACCAAATAATTATCTATGTAAAATCGAACTTGAAACAATAAAATATTTATAATATTAATATGTATCATTAATTAAGGTCATTTACGTAAATGATTACGTTAAAAACATATTACTTATAAAAACCTCAAATTCTTATCGAAACCCTAGTTCGCGTATAATCGTTAAACCTTATTAATAACCTAAATCTTAAAATATATATACATGTTTAGGTACCTCGTGAAGGAGTTCATTGGAACATCAATTATTATCCTATTCAATCATCGTATATACATTTTTATACGCCAAGTGAGTTTACAGCCCCACTTTTACTTATATACTCTTTTGGGGGAGAGAAACATGCTGATTTCAAAAACGTTACACTACATTGGATTTTTGTAATATTGCATATATTTGATACTATGGTGTATACTTGCCCAACGGACCGTTAATATGGACTTAACGAGGTAATTGTTAGTAGTACTACTGGGATTGACATACCCCACCCGGGCTAGTCGCGATAGCACAACGTTCGTCAAACGGGTGAACGGTTAGCCTAATTACAAGTGTTGTGGTGTGTGATCCACATCCAGGCCTATTTATTTATTTGTTTACATGTCAGTTCGGCCGCGCCTTCATACACATAGTGATCATTATGGACTAGCTACCCATTATATGCTTTAATTACAAATCCGGGAATTTCATTATACTTGACGGATTAATAAATCCGGAAATTTCATTATACTTGACGGATTAATAAATCCGGGAATTTCATTATACTTGACGGATTAATAAATCCGGGAATTTCATTATACTTGACGGATTAATAAATCCGGGGATTTCATTTATACTGACCGGATTAATAAATCCGGGGATTTCATTATACTGACCGGATTAATAAATCCGGGGATTTCATTATACTTATCGGATTAATGGGGATTTCATTATACTTGACGGATTACATAATCCGGGAAATTACATACTTGACGGATTACATAATCCGGGAATTACATACTTGACGGATTTCATAATCCGGGAATTTCATTACTGATAGTTACTGTTTTCTGATAAACCTGTGAACTCACCAGTCTTGTACTGAGATTTTTGCATGTTTTCTCTCAGGACATTGATGTGGCACGTTTAGGAGCACAGCATCTACAGCATGTCATTCTGTATTCACCACAAACTGTTTTCAAGATTTAATTTGCATTTACTTTACATAAACTGGATTGGACACATGGTTGTGTGTTTCAAAACTATTGTTGAATGTTTCACTGTATTCGCTTCCGCACTACTTAACTACATTTGGTCTGTTTTCTTAAAATTAAGCAACTTATATGATTTGTAATTATCGAGTCGTTTGGTGTAACTAATGCTTAACTGAGATCCTGGTTATGTCACACGCCTGACGGTAAAACCCCGTACGTGGAAAATGAGGGTGTGACAATATTAAATCACTTAGAGGTAAAGTAAACAGATCATTGGTTCTTTTGATTATTATGCAATTATTGTTCCAACTATATGTGTAAGGCCCCGTTCCCGAGCACCTCACAGTTGGTCATTCACAGCAGTATTCACATAAAACATTACATATTATAAATTTAAGCAGCGAAATTAATTTAACAAAAACCATCCATTTATTATAAACACTCTTGTTAAGCAATACATCGTAGTTCATGAGTCACAAAAGATTGGTTGAATGAATTACAAAACAACAGTATTGTCAAAACATGAATGGATGTCAGTCATGCCCGCCGAGTAGCTTCATCCATGTGCCATCCTCAGCAAACTATTACCTGTCATCTGAAAAAATGCCTAAAAGTCAGCGTTGCTTAGTGAGTCCTAGTTTTATAATAAAACATACTTTACTTTTGAATAAGAACCATTCTTTACTTTTATGTGCGATCATACATCATACGTACACATAGGTAATAGCATTATTATCTTCATCATTCGTTCATTTCGTACTTTTATTATTACCTTAACGAGTCTTTTGCGACACAGAGTCACTTACCTTGTTAGCAATCTTAATGATTGCCCTTTTATCCTGTGAGTCTTTTGCGACACAGAGTCGCTCACCTCTATGGCAATCTCAAGGATTGCACTTGTCCTGTGAGTCTTTTGCGACACAGAGTCGCTCACCTCTATGGCAATCTCATGGATTGCACTTTATCCTGTGAGTCTTTTGCGGCACAGAGTCGCTCACTCTATGGCAATCTCAAGGATTGCACTTGTCCTGTGAGTCTTTTGCGACACGGAGTCGCTCACCTCTATGTCAATCTCAAGGATTGCACTTTATCCTGTGAGTTTTTTGCGACACAGAGTCGCTCACCTCTATGGCAATCTCAAGGATTGCACTTGTCCTGTGAGTCTTTTGCGACACAGAGTCGCTCACCTCTATGACAATCTTAAGGATTGCACTTTATCCTGTGAGTCTTTTGCGACACAGAGTCGCTCACCTCTTTACATTTGCTTGCAAGGCTTTTGTTTATTCATTTACTTTTCACTTTTCCTTCATCATTAATCTTTCACTTATTAATGATAATACTTTACGTTACAGTTATAAACATACCACGTAAAGTCACATAATATAAGGTAATAATAATAATAGTAAATATATAATAATAATAACCGCAACAATAATAATAATAATAATAATAATAATAATAATAATAATAATATATAATAATAATAATAATAATAATAATAATAATGATAATAATGATAAGGGACATAATAACAATCATGCATAATCATGCAAATGAGCATTTATTAAACCCTAGTCAATAATAGTCAAAACTCTAACTGCACAGACACCCACGAAAATTCTGCAATAAATTCTAAGTGTTGGGCGCACCAATACTATTTGGGCGCATGAGCCCTGTCTGGGCGCATTTCAACTATGCAGACACCTCATCAAAACAACAGTTTAACACTTAGGTGCATGAGACCACTTGGGCGCATAGGAGGTCCAGGCGCATGGCACTATTGGGGCGCATGAACCCCAACACTTAGGCTCCTGGTCAAAAATCCGGGCGCATGAACCACTATTCAGGCGCATGAACTACACTTAGTCATTTTCTAAGTAAATTTCAGGCGCATGTGGTACTGTTTAGGCGCATGAAGTCTTAGGCGCATGGGAACACTTAGTTGGCTTAACCTGTTGGGCACATGGGCCAATTCTAGGCGCATGAGCAGTGTTATTACACTAACAACATTCATAATCAGTCCCAAACTCTATTGTAACAGGTTCTAAACTTAGTTCTAACATTCTAAGCACCCTAAAACATACACATATCATAACCAAAACATCAAATGCACCCAAAATCACACCACCCACATATACCTTCAAATATACATTCGGGTGTGAAAACCCGACTTTATAAAAACATACATACATGCATTTCCAGCCCCAAAATTAGTTAAAACATGTAACATAGGGGGTCTAGAACTCACCTTTGATAACTTTCAGGCAAGACTTCTTCAAACCCGTCTGTCAAGGAGTTCGAACACCTAAACCCCACAAAAACACACACAACCGAACATACACATACATAAGCACATAACCAAGACAAGAACTCAACATGAACATATAAACCCTCGAATTCTTACCTTGAAATCCGGCTTTTTCTTGTTCTTCTTCAAAAACCCAAATGTTCTCCTCTTTCTCTCTCTAAAAACCGTATGAAAAGGTTGTGAAGGGAGGGTGGGCGGCCATGCCCACCTTTTACACCAACTTTTTGTACCTTTTATCCTTTTCACACTTTTAACCCCTCAATTTGGGTTAAATTTGCATTTTCTAATTTTATTATTCATTTATTATCTTTTTAAATATCCGGGTGTTACAAGTCCACCCCCCTTATATAGGTTTCGTCCCTGAAACCTGTTATTCCTCAAACAGATGAGGGTAATGCTGCCTCATCTCTTCTTCAGTCTCCCACATAGACTCAGATCCCTTCCTGTGCTTCCACTATACACGCACAAATGGAACCACTTTATTCCTTAACCTCTTCGCCTTACGATCAATGATCGCCACTGGTTGCTTCACGTAATTGAGTCGCTCGTCTACCTCTATGTCTTCCAGTGGTACAACCATGTCCTCGTCTGCCAAACACTTCCTCAAATGAGATATATGGAATGTCGGGTGAATTCCACTCAACTCATCGGGTAGTTCTAACCGATAGGCCACCTCTCCCACTCGAGCAATGATTCGGAAAGGTCCTATATACCTTGGGCTCAACTTGCCCCGCTTTCTAAACCGAATAATACCCTTCCAAAGTGAGACTTTTAACATAACTTTATCACCCACCTGGAACTCAATCGTTCTACGCCTCTTATCGGCATACGACTTCTATCTATCTTTAGCTGCCTTCATAAATGCTTTGATCTTTTCTAGTTTCTCAGTCGTAGCCTCAATCACCTCAATACTTCCAACTCTTTCTGACCAATGTCACCCCAACAAACGAGTGTCCTGCATCGCCTACCGTATAGCATCTCGTAGGGTTGCATGCCAATACTAGCATGATAACTGTTGTTGTACGAGAACTCTGCTAAATGCAGATGGTCATCCCAACTTCCTCCAAAATCAATCACGCACGCTCGAAGCATGTCCTCGA
This sequence comes from Flaveria linearis, assembly GCA_024085815.1. NCBI lineage: Eukaryota > Viridiplantae > Streptophyta > Magnoliopsida > Asterales > Asteraceae > Flaveria > Flaveria linearis. The sequence goes on along the minus strand of CM044005.1, from coordinate 38,364,521 downwards.
GTGTCTGGAGCGTCCTCTCAGACTGACCGTTTGTCTGAGGACGATAAGTCATACTGATGTGTAGTCTCGTTCCTATCGCATCGTGGAACTTCTTCCAATATTTGGATGTAAACCCGGTGTCACGATCAGACACGATAGACACTGGCACCCCATGACGAGCTACAATCTCTTTGATAAATAGATCCGCGAGTCTCTCAGAAGAATATGCCTCTCGGATCGGTAGGAAGTGAGCACTCTTTGTCAAGCGATCAAATATCACCCATATAGCATCATACCCTTTCGGGGTACGTGGTAACTTCATAATGAAGTCCATGGTGACGTGCTCCCACTTCCACTCGAGTATATCCAACAGTTGGATTTTCTCGTACGGCTTCTGCTGTTCCACCTTCACCTGCAAACAGGTAAGGCATTTACTCACATACTCCGCTATGTTGAGCTTCATCCCCGACCACCAGTAGTCTTTCTTCATGTCGTGGTACATCTTGGTCGCACCAGGATGAATGGAGTATCGAGTCATATGGGCCTCGTCCATGATCCTTCCACGTAAATCCCCATAACGAGGAATCCACATTCGCCCATATCGGGTCTTAACACCGAGAGTGTTTTCACCCAACTCTACAACTAGACCTCTCATTCTTTCAGAGTTAAGACTATCCTCTTACAAAGCCTCGTCTTAAAACCCCTTGACCTGTGTCATCACGTCAGAGGTCATAATCAGCTGATAAGCCTTCACCCGAATCGGCTCTGGTCTCTCCTTTCAGCTAAGGGCATCTGCCACCACATTGGCCTAGTCCGGATGGTAATGGATCTCGCAATCGTCATCCTTTATGAGCCCCAACCATCGTCTCTGCCTCACATTTAAGTCTTTCTGCTCGAAGAAGTACTTCAAGCTTTTGTGTTCTGTGAAGATGGTGCACTTCGTCCCGTATAAGTAGTGCCGCCAAATCTTCAAGGCGAAGACCACCGCAGCTAGTTCTAGATCGTGCGTGGGATAGTTGACTTCGTGGGTTTTCAGCTGTCGGGATGCGTAGGCTATCACCCTTCCACGTTGCATTAGTACGCATCCTAGCCCAGAATAAGATGCATCCGAATACACCAGTAAGTCTTTGCTTCCCTCGGGCAATGTCAAGACAGGAGCTTATGTTAGTCTCGTCTTCAACTCCTCAAAAGCACTCTCCTGTTCTGGACCCCACACGAACATTACATCCTTGCGAGTTAACTTTGTCAAAGGTGAGGCTAAAATCTCCTATAGTAGCCCGCCAACCCCAAGGAGCTATGAATCTCGGATGGCGTCTTTGGTGACTTCCATTGCATCACCGCCTCAACCTTTGCCAGGTCTACCATTATCCCTTCAGCATTAACCGACATGACCGAAAAATTGAACCTCGCGCAACCAGAAGGCACACTTGGAGAATTTGGCATATAACTTCTCTCTCCTAAGTGTCTCCAACACCTCGCGTATGTGTCGGCATGTTCTTCCTTATTCTTAGAATAAATTAGGATATCATCAATAAACACTATCACTGATTTATCTAGCATTGGTCGACACACTCGGTTCATCAAATCCATAAAGGCAGCTGGCGCGTTAGTTAGTCCAAAGGACATAACAAGAAACTCGTAGTGTCCATAACGCGTACGAAAAGCTGTTTTAGGAATGTCCTGCTCCTTCACTTTCAATTGATGGTAGCCAGATCGAAGATCTATCCTCGAGAACCAACTGGCACCCTGGAGCTGATCGAACAAGTCGTCAATCCTCGGTAACGGATACCGATTCATTATCGTCAACTTGTTCAACTCACGTAGTCGATACACATTCTCATGCTACCATCCTTCTTCTTCACGAATAAGACCGGAGCACCCCAAGGAGAGATACTCGGCCTGATAAAACCCTTATCGAGCAACTCTTGTAGTTGTTCCATTAACTCCTTCATCTCAATCGGAGCCAACCGATACGGTGCCTTAGTGACAGGCTGAGCACCGGGTATCAAATCGATTTGGAACTCAATTTCGCGATCTGGTGGCACGCCGGTAACTCTTCCGGGAATACATCCGAAAGTCACACAACGCCGGTACATCGGATAGTTGTGGTGTTGACGTGTCTACATCCTTCACGTATGCCAAGTAGGCACTACTTCCACGTCTCATGCATTTTCCCGCCAATGCTATCGAAATCACCTTTGGAATCATAGTGACGCGGTCTCCATACACTGTCACTAAACTTCCATCGGGCGCAATTAGCCGAATCATCTTCTTGCGACATACAATGTTTGCTTCATAGGTTGCTAACCAATCCATCCCTAGCACTACATCAAATCTACCTAGGGGCATCACATGTAACTTAGCAGCAAACCTATGACCTTCTAATTCTATGGCACAGTCCTCTATCACCTCAGTAACTCTAGTGGACTTACCGATAGCAGTTTCTACATTAAAGACTCACTAATACTCCTACTGTTAGCAGACAACTTAGCACAGAAGTTAGTAGAAATAAAACTCCTACTAGCACCAGAATCAAACAATAAATAGATACATCTCTAGTCTACTAGGAATATACCTATCATGACGTCGATATCCACCCTAGTCTTCTCTTTCTCCTGCTCGATTCCGTCCTTTACCCTGGAGCTCTCCACCCCTGGTTCCTTGCAGTCCCTCCTCATAAGCCCCTTCTTACCATAGGCATAACACTTCACCACACGACAATCCCTTGCCATATGGCCATTCCTTCCATATTTGAAGCAAACGTTTGACCCCCACCTACATTCTCCCGCATGGTTGTTTCCACACTTGCTACACATCTTTGTCATCCCCTCGGTAACGGCCACCTTATGACTCTCGACCTTCGTCCTTTTGGCCTTGGGAGTGAAACCATCGCTACTAGAATGTTTCCTACTCAAATTGCCTCCTATCCTTTCATCTTCCCTTACGGCTCTCATGACCCCAGTCACCACCGCCGGCAGTATCGTGTGCATGACCTGTTGCACCCCCTCAGCTATGGCCTCCTTCACTAAGGTCGTCAGATTAGGGCTTCCATACCCACCTACATAGTGATGAAGCCCGAGCCCTTCAGGCGCTGTTTCAGCATTCACCATCGTGCCCCTCATAATACGAGACCTAGCGCCACGTCCACCACGACCTCCACCTCGAGTAACCTTCCGGAATCCCCTCTCAGCCATCTTAAGCACTATAAGATTCAAACACCGATATGGTCATTCAAGGTAGTAGCTCAGTTTATGTTGAGTATAGTTAGTCCCTAATGACAGTGGCAAGTTGTGATTAGCCACTCACTTTACTCTTCACACCCCAAGCATTTCCTTTCCTGACTACATCAGTATCTAAATCTACTAAGATCACATAAGTCAAATAGCACACGCACATAATACCGGTTAACTTTAAGAAAGAAATACCTGATGGCACGTAGCTACTCGGGCTGACATCCCTCTAACTGTCCCATTTTCAGTTAAGTTTAGGTTTTTGAAAATATTTTACCCAATTCACTTAAACTATGGCTCTGATACCAACTTATAAGGCCCCGTTCCCGAGCACCTCACAGTTGGTCATTCACAGCAGTATTCACATAAAACATTACATATTATAAATTTAAGCAGCGGAATTAATTTAACAAAACCCATTCATTTATTATAAACACTGTTGTTAAGCAATACATCATAGTTCATGAGTCACAAAAAGATTGGTTGAATGAATTACAAAACAACAGTATTGTCAAAACATGAATGGATGTCAGTCATGCCCGCCGAGTAGCTTCATCCATGTGCCATCCTCAGCAAACTATTACCTGTCATCTGAAAAATGCATAAAAGTCAGTGTTGCTAAGTGAGTCCTAGTTTTATAATAAAACATACTTTACTTTTGTAAAAGAACCATTCTTTACTTTTATGTGCGATCATACATCATACGTACAAATAGGTAATAGCATTATTATCTTCATCATTCGTTCATTTCGTACTTTTATTATTACCTTAACGAGTCTTTTGCGACACAGAGTCACTCACCTCGTTAGCAATCTTAATGATTGCCCTTTTATCCAGTGAGTCTTTTGCGACACAGAGTCGCTCACCTCTATGGCAATCTCAAGGATTGCACTTGTCCTGTGAGTCTTTTGCGACACAGAGTCGTTCACCTCTATGGCAATCTCATGGATTGCACTTTATCCTGTGAGTCTTTTGCGGCACAGAGTCGCTCACTCTATGGCAATCTCAAGGATTGCACTTGTCCTGTGAGTCTTTTGCGACACAGAGTCGCTCACCTCTATGTCAATCTCAAGGATTGCACTTTATCCTGTGAGTTTTTTGCGGCACAGAGTCGCTCACCTCTATGGCAATCTCAAGTATTGCACTTGTCCTGTGAGTCTTTTGCGACACAGAGTCGCTCACCTCTATGACAATCTCAAGGATTGCACTTTATCCTGTGAGTCTTTTGCGACACAGAGTCGCTCACCTCTTTACAATTGCTTGCAAGGCTTTTGTTTATTCATTTACGTTCCACTTTTCCTTCATCATTAATCTTTCATTTATTAATGATAATACTTTACGTTACGGTCATAAACATACCACGTAAAGTCACATAATATAAGGTAATAATAATAATAATAAATATAATATATAATAACCGCAGCAATAATAATAATAATAATGATAAGGGTCATAATAACAATCATGCATAATCATGCAAATGAGCATTTATTAAACCCTAGTCAATAATAGTCAAAACCCTAACTGCACAGACACCCACGAAAATTCTGCAATAAATTCTAAGTGTTGGGCTCACCAACACTATTTGGGCGCATGAGCCCTGTCTGGGCGCATTTCAACTATGCAGGCGCCTCATCAAAACAGCAGTTTAACACTTAGGCGCATGAGATCACTTGGGCGCATGGGAGGTCCAGGCGCATGGGCACTATTGGGGCGCATGAGCCCCAACACTTAGGCTCCTGGTCAAAAATCCGGGGCGCATGAACCACTATTCAGGCGCATGAACTACACTTAGACATTTTCTAAGGAAATTTCAGGCGCATGAGGTACTGTTTAGGCGCATGAAGTCTTAGGCGCATGGAACACTTAGTTGGCTTAACCTGTTGGGCACATGGGCCAATTCTAGGCGCATGAGCAGTGTTATTACACTAACAACATTCATAATCAGTCCTAAACTCTATTGTAACAGATTCTAAACTTAGTTCTAACATTCTAAGCACCCTAAAACATACACATATCATAACCAAACATCAAATGCACCCAAAATCACACCTACCCACATATACCTTTAATATACATTCGGGTGTGAAAACCCAACTTTATAAACATACATACATGCATTTCCAGCCCTAAAATCAGTTAAAACATGTAACATAGGGGGTCTAGAACTCACCTTTGACAACTTTCAGGCAAGACTTCTTTAAACCCGTCTGTAAGGAGTTCGAACACCTAAACCCCACCAAAAACACACAACCGAACATACAACATGCATAAGTACATAACCAAGACAAGAACTCAACATGAACACATAAACCTTGAATTCTTACCTTGAAATCCGGCTTTTTCTTGTTCTTCTTCAAAAACCCGAATGTTCTCCTCTTTCTCTCTCTAAAAACCGTATGAAAAGGTTGTGAAGGGAGGGTGGGCGGCCATGCCCACCTTTTACACAAACTTTTTGTACCTTTTGTCATTTTGACACTTTTAACCCCTCAATTTGGGTTAAATTAGCATTTCCTACTTTTATTATTCATTTATTATCTTTTTAAATATCCGGGTGTTACAATACGCCAATGATTTAAAAGTTTCTTGTTCATTGCGATATTGTTAAAAAATAACAATACTCTTCATTATTGTTACCTGTTTAACAGACCTTGAAAGTTGAGTTTCAAGAATTTCACCAAGAACATTAAGGAACATGCTGAATTCTTGGTTTAGCATGTATTTCTTTCTCTCTCTCATATCCTTATTTACCATGATTTGAATTTCCATGGCATCCTACAAGCCTTTGGCTCCTCTAAATTCTTTGAATTTCTAAGCAATCGCAGTAGTCAAAACCATGGTTATGGCAGCATAAGCTTTGTCATCAAGTTCCAGCTTCTTCATATCTTCCTCATCTAAATGATGTTCCAGTTTTTGAACTATTTATCCTTTATCATTTTTATACAGAGGGATGTACGGTCCGTATTTGATCGAACGTAACATCCTTGGTTCAGGGTAAAGGACATGGTTCTCAAATCAATACACCCAATCAGCATAGTCATCCTTACTTAAAAGTCTTACTGGTTTAGTGCTTGTACCAATCTGAGCATCTAGATCCGGGTAGCAGTAAGATTCTTCAAATTAGGGTTGATGGGCATTCTGAAAATCAAATTTTGAACTTCTCAAAATTTCTCGAAAATTGGAACTTCTCGCGCGACAACTATAAACTTTTCGCGCGGCTAATTTCGTAAAAGAATTTTGCAATTAGTTAAACTTCTCATGCGAAAATAAATCTTTTTGTAACTAACTTTTGCGACTGGTTCAACTTTATATATGAATTCCTACTTATCACGTTTGAACAAAAAAATTCCCAGGTTCTTTTATGGACAATCATCTTATTCAGCTTAAATCTACTCACCAATTCATTCAAAACTAATAATTGAGATTCAAATTAGTGAATATAGTTCAAGTTTAATCCTAATTGTCACTAATTAAATTGTTTAAAGTTAATTTAACGGTTAAAATTTCTTAAAATCTTCAAATAAGCTTGTACAACAGGTTTTTAAACTCAAACACATCCAAATAAGCACAAACTCGATCAATCTAATCCAGTCTTCATATTATAACCAAATTGTATCTCGAAACTTCTTCAAATCACTTCGAGTTCAATCCAAATCGATCTAGAGCACACAACACTCTTATACAAATTGTAAAGATCGTGAATTCATTGTAGGTCAATCTTGTGATGGAAACACGGAAAAAATCAACCACGGATTATAGAAAGAACAAGAAGAAGAACACGAACAAGCAATGTAAATAATATTCAATAATATTGCTCTCTAATAACATGATTACATAAGTGTGAAAATATCTGCATTACTAATAAACTGAACAAAGCAACTATTATATAAACAAAACTAGTCTCGCGTGAGAACTTCTTTCCGCGCTGTGTGGAGTTTTTATGCGGGAACTTGATCATCATCATCTTGTTTTGATTTTGGAGCCTCTAGGTTCAATCACTTTAAAATATACCATTCAATTAATGAATATTTATTTCAAATATCATTCCTTGAAGAAAAATTCAATTAGTCAAATGAAAAGGTTCCACTAATCAGTTAAATCATTAGTAGAAACCAAAATAAAGTTTTCAACTACCCTTAAGAAATCAAAAGGCTCTTTTACTCGTTTTATCCCATTTATGGATCTATAAACAATGTTTTGAATCTCTAAACTTTTCCATTCTCTCAGTTAACTTAAGTGGATACTTTAATTTAAAAAATAAGATAAATACCTTTTAAAACTCACTAATGGATTCTTCTCATAGCAGAAAAATCAAGATTTATATGTATGGTCATTAACACTTGAAGATACTTTTTTAAAAATAAGTAATGTAAAGCACTGGCTTGTATGGATTAGATATAATATGAAAAGTAAAATTTCAAGAAAGCAAAAACTTTAAAAGGATGCTAAAACTCCACTTGTTTACGAGAACTTCAAGTTTGTGAAAATTTATAGTCGTGCAAGAACTCGAAGAATGCAAAAACTACATGAAGTTTTGCATATACCCTAAATTGTATAAATAAGAGTTATTGCTTTGTAACTCAATATATGTATGCAAGTGTGTATTTCAGAGGTTGTGTGCTTGGTGAAAGTACTAATAGGCCACCTAATGGGAGCTTACCTTGGTGGATCGAGCATATAAACAACGTAGTTCCTTTAATAAAGTAATTATTCGACACCGATGATTAATATAAATGAGCTATTACTTGTTGTTGATCACAAACACCATATCCGTCTTATGTATATCATACATAATTCGACATCATGATAATTGGAAATATTAGTGAAAGGTATTGCTCTTTACAATGGATTTTCATTCCGTAATTATCTGTGTAAGACGTTAAACAAGGATGATTGAAGATGAGAGGGGATTGTGTTGTTTCAAAGGTTGAAGATTAATCAAGGGGTAGAAATCAATGTAATCAGCTTCATAGTATGTTGTCTAATTTCTTCATGATTAGATGGTAGGAATGAAGAATTTAGATTGCAGCAATAAATCAAGTTCGAAAATGCTATACAACAAAGAGTTTTCACATGTAGTGATAGACGCAAAACTTGTTACATGCGAAAACTTATGAGAACCTGATGGTTTTCTTAGGTTTTTGCAAGAACTATGTTAGTGTTCACAAATAGACAATACACCAAAAGTAATGATAAGTTTTCATATAAAGAATTTGTGTAAAGTTTGGTAGATCCACAAAACCTCTAATTTCAGTGAAAACTCAAATGAGTTCTAAAAAACAATAAAAAAATTTCAAGTTTTTTTTTTATGGCAAAATAGTTTGGAGCTTAATTGGGGTTTTTGCACTAGGATGGTGTTGTTCTGCTTAAAACTAGGCTAGGAATAGGCCTAACTCCACTCGGATGAGAGAGCTTCCTATAGGTTGAAAGGCCTTCACGGAAGGAGCATTTCCTTAATCACTTCTAGAAATAGGAGCTCAAACCTTGCAAGCAGGAAAGCTTCTATCTCTTATAGAGAATAAACATAGGGGAAAGAGAACTACAAGAAATCTACAACATCCATTCCCATTCCAAAAAAGTCCTTCTTCGATCTAAAGTTGTGTTAAACATATAGTCATTGTGATTAAAGACGAGGGAGAATGTGAATAACCGTAAGATCTTGCTGGATACTATGAATGATCTTCCTACTTATAGGGCATCATAATGGGTTCAGAAACCACACATTTCTTTGGATCATCATAGCGTACTTCCACATATCCACTCAAAGGAAGGTCTTTTCGTAATGGATGACCCTCGAAACCATATTCTGTTGATATACGACATTGGTCTGGATGATTGATGGAAGAAACACTAAACATATCTCAAACTTCTCGTGCCCACCAGTCGGCTGATGCACGAGCAAAAGTTTGATTTTCTTTATGGCATATCTTGGTTTTCAGTAACTAATGTCAGTGTAGTTGATCAAGTTCAAATTCTAAGTGCATAACATTTAGTTCAGGTCGTTCGTGATTTGAAGCAAGACAATATGCGCTTATTTTATATTAAGATCCGGAAAATGATCCAATGTGTTAAAGTGAGTGGTGAATAAGTATTATTTGATGATTTTGACTTTAATAATGTGGGTTTAATTTACCTTAAATAAAGGAGAAATACCAAATAGTCTAATTTGATTTTACAAAATGTTATCATCAGATTGAAGAATATAGTTGTTAGGATTGATTAGTTGAAGTTGAAACCCCTTTTCATTTGTCTAAAAGTTCTTATATATCCGAGAAGAACGGATGAAGAAGAACCTAAACACCCAAGAATTTTAAGAGTGACTTAAATGAAAGGGGAAAACTAAAGTGATTGAGAATCTGATAATTCATGAAGATCTGTGACTAAAGTTAAACTTAGCTTGATATCATAATCCAATGGGAAAACTATAAGGACCTGGATTGTATGGATTTAAATATCAAGTTAAAAGCAAAAATTTATGATATGGAAAACTCTACAAGGATACGAGAACTCAACTTGTTTGGAAGAAAGTTTGCAAAATCTAAAGTCAAGAACTCATAGAGTGCAAAAACTACATGAAGTTTTTGTATAAACCCCAAATTGTATAAATAGGAGATTTTTCTATGTAACTCAACATGTGAATGCATGATCGTTGGTAAATGTGTGTTTTAGAGGGTATGTTCTTGGTGAGAGCATTGATAAGCCACTCGAGGAAAGTCACCTTGGGTGGATCGAGTGTAGAAAACAATATAAACTCTTTTGTTATTGTAATCATCTGATTTAGATTATTAATATATTTGAGTTATTACTTTTAACAGATCACACACATTACATCTGCCATATGTTTATCAAGAGTAATTTGAAATTGGACGATGAGTGAAGCTTACAAGTAATTACACTACTTGGTGAAGAGATTTGAATAAATAGTTTTCAAGATCTTGTTAATTTCTTTTTTAATATATGTGATCAGCATTGATGTGCTCTAAAGACTATCATTTAATTAGATTCCACGAGTGAATAGGTAAAATAAGGAGAGTCCTAGCTAAGGTTCCCATGATGAATCCTCTAAATCTTCTAAAGAGTATCAACTGATCTATACAAGCTAAGTTTCCTCTGATGAATGTGTAAAACTCTGAAATCTCCCAAGAATCTATTCACCAAGATATCAATCTCAAGAATGCGGAATGTAATTGAGATTGGAAGAAGAAACAAGAATTCAAAACATAATCTTCATTCAATTGATAATCAAAACGATTACAATCTTGTGCAAATGCACAGAAAGATTACAAGTTGATATGCGAAAATTAGAACTGGAGAACTATTTACAAAAACGAAAAACAAACTATTTATACTAAACATCAAGTTCTCGCGTGACTAAGCTTGTCGCGCGGAGGCTCTTTTCGCGCGACATCCATGTTTCGCGCGACATCTACATTTCGTGCGACATTGCCATTTCACGCGAACGAACTTGAGCAAAACCATCTTTATTCAACTTTAATTGTTTTGTCGAGCCTTTGATAGTCTTCTACAATCTCCCCCTAGGCTCGATGAAACAATCTTAGTCAAAATCTACATTTGATTTCTTGTATGATCCTGAATATGCATACCATTTATTCCTCAGGATTCGATCCGTCATCCATACGTATTGGCAAGATAGAAAATAAATATACTCGTCAGAGATAGGATAGTGTAGCAGCTTGTTCGAATCGTCTTTGCCAAACTTCATTAAGTCAGCTGGATCAATGATTCTGTATGATCTATCAACACATTCGATCACAGCCTAACCTGAATCCTTTTCATAACTCCATTTGATAATTGCTTCAAGGAATTTGGAGGTACTGGAGCATGAACTGGAACTTTCTTGATGTAATTGGGATGTTGATAAACTCTTATCTTCATTGGAGCTTTAGTGTTTTCATTTATTCTGTAAGAGTCATCAATCAGTTTAGATTTTGCAGTCTTAAAATCATTGAAGTTTGTCTTCATCTCCCGTCTTAAATTAGATCTCATCAGCTCAGCTTCTCCATGATTACTTCCATTAAAGAATGGAACTTTTCCCATAGAATACAAATCAGCAGCTTGTAGAGTGTGGAAATCTTGAGTACTCTTTAAATAATCAATCTCTCCATTCTTCCTTATCACATACATTTTCTTTTCTCCATCATATGCCCAGCTAACAACATGAGAAAGTTCACCATACTTGTCTTTTGGCTTTGAGATGTATAAAAATGTGTTTCTGTAGGAGGTGGAGGTGCTCTGAACTGTAAACCACTTTTGGTATACAAGGCAATCCGACTAGTAACATCCTTTTGTATTGAAGCAGATTGAGTTGGTTCACTTACAAAATCTGATGGGATCTCACCTTCTTCTAGATTTATATCTTTGAATAAATCTTGTAAGTTGTTTCAAATAATATCAGTATACTCATTTGGCTCATCCACATCATCAAATAAACCAAACTCTTCTTCAGTAGCTTCTGTAGATGTAGATTGTTGAAAAGAATACAACTCCTTTTCATAAAAATCTTCGATAGCAGGATCAAAAGGTTCATATCCTTCTGGATTACTAGCACTTGGTCCTGAGACATTGTCAGTGATAGTGTCACCAGTTGGATCAACAGATAAATCAACATCACCTCCATCATCATCGTCATCATTCTCATCATTATCATCTTGATTGTCATCATCATCTCCGCCATCATTGTCATCATCGTAATTATCTTCATCATCTTCATCATCTAAGTCATCATGAGAATCACCATAGTCAACCAACTCATCATCTCCTTCTTCATTCATAATTGGAAAAGGCATCATATGCTCTGGTTTGACAAAAGCTGTAGGATTTACAACTTCAGTAATAGGTACCTCAGGTGTAGTTTGATCACCTTCAGTAACACTAACACTTGGTTGTGCATCTGTAGTATGAGCTTCTGTAACTCTTTCTCCTTCTTGTACATCAACTGCAGGGGATGGGCTTGGTGAATGCATGCTCGTCACACCAACAACAGTTGTAGAACGTACAACCTGAGGTTGATGGAAATAGGTTTGAGGCATAAACTCTCTCATCTCTTGAATCTGTCTCTCTAACCCAGTGGTATAATTGATAACATTCTTCATTTGTAGCTCCAGAGAAGTAATCCTTGAATCCTTTAGACTTGAATCCAAGTGAATAATAGAAATCATCTTTGTCTTTTCTTCATTCTCCTTCCTCAGATCAGCTATTAACTTGACATTCTCAAAGCTTTCTTTCTCCAAATTATTCACTCTCTCTTCCAATGTAATTGAAGAAGATTGAGGAGCATTGGAAGTATCATCTCTTCCTCTGAACTCAGGTGGAGTGTTCAGGAATGTATCGACATCAAACTCCAAATTGTCTTGTCTTGGTGGACTTGAAAAACCAGATTCTGGAGCAGTAACAGACTCAGTAATATCAGGCTCTGTAACAGAAATAGATGTTGTTTCATGTACAATGGTATCAGTCTCTGATTGTGACTCTTCTTCAACAACCACTCTTTCAGAAGATTCTTGAACTTCTGTATTAGCAGTCTGCTTAACCTCAGTAATCACCACTTGTGTTCTTGGACGTTTAAGAATACCACCACCTCTTCTTCTTTGACTTTTTGGATAATCTTTCCTCTTAGCCATTCTTTTAAGCCTCATCGATGTATTTGGTGATTCCTCAGGAACATAATCAATATCTGTTTCTTCAACAGAATGTTTCCTGGAAGAAGTTAGAGTAGATGGAGTAGGATTAGTCTGTAGAACATAGGGCACATTTCCTATCTGATCACTCACAGTATCTAAACTAGAAGCTGAATGAACTTCACCTTCAACTCTTTCATCTTGAGTAGGATCATCTTCAAATAAGCTATCAATCTCCTCATCAATATCTTCTCTTGCAGCAGAGGTTGAAGTACCAGTATGTGCCTCATCAATAGGAAAATCTCCTTCCATATCTCTTTCACTATCATCAATCTCAGCAAAATGTCTAATCTTAGCAAAACTTTCTCCTGAGCACTTATTCCCTCTTGCTCCTGTCAAATGATAAAAATCTCCTTCTTGATAGTTTGAACAACATACTTAGAAGATCTAAGTGTAGCAAGCTCATGATAAGCATCATTGATCACCAACTGTATGAATCTGGAATACATGATAAATTTCCTTCTAGGAATAGCAGTAGCATTTTTCTGCATTTCCTGAAAGATAACTCCAGAAATGCTGAAAGGGGTATCATCCACCAAATATACCAGCAATGATCCAAATACAGCACTTAGACTATCCATTCCTGCCTTCAGGTTGCTAAGACAATGAATTACCACATGGAATAAGTACTTCCAATAAGGTGACAACCATTTCTTCCTAAGGCTTGGATATCTATACTCATATCCTATTCGGGTCAGACAGTCCATCACAACTTCATCTTCCAGCCTTGTAGGTGTATCCTCTAGATCATCAAGTAATAAGACTCTGTTAAGAATAGCCTGAGATACAATCACCTTCTTCTCTTTAACTAGTAATAATGGGATTGGCTGCTTCATCCTTCTCTAAAGCAGCTGTGTTCCAGAAAGCATCAATGAGCTCAGTATAGATGTTGGGATTTGCTGAGATAGCATAAACAATCCTAGAAGTCTTTAACCCCTCGATCATAGAAGTAAACAGCTCTTTCCCTTCTGGTACTTCATCCAGATTTGCTATACAGTTATGATTTTTGTTGAAAATCATTTGGGCCATCTGAAATAACACTAACAAAAAATTGTTAAATATAATTGAAATCACATAAGTTTAAGTGTTTATCAAAAATGCCATGTTAAAGTGTATTAGGACCAAATATTTTTTAATAACACTTGAATTCTATATTTAACACTTAATCAAGTTTCAATACTTAGAAAAATTTCGGTTTCTAAGGCCTCAGTCGCGCGAAACCAATTTTCACGCGATAAAGCCCTTCGTACGAAAATACTTCTCACGCGAAAATCAACTCTATGTGAAAACCTCCATTCGTGCGAAAACCATTTCCACACGAAAGCCACATTTACGCGAAATTCAATTTCACACGAAAACAAGATTCACGCGAAAACAAAATTCACGCGAAAACCCATATTCGCGTCTGTTTATTTCTGGTGCGACTCGCTCAAGTAAGAATCAAATTGATGATCAAAATCATGATTTTAAACAATACTATTCAGTCCCTAACTGTCGCCTAAGTCAACCAAGTCCATTTCATCAGTCAATTTCAACATTAAAACCATTTTTTATAGATTTTAGTTTAAGGTTGTTAAGTTCCTTTTAGGATTTTATATCTTTAGTAACCATTTAACCAAATTTTTACCTTTAATGCTCAACAATGAGAAATAGTAACCGAATGAGTGCCTTAATACACAAGATATCCTCAGAAATTGAAAAGATGAATATGAGCGAAAAAGGGTTTCAGATGAACACAATGAGCGAAAAGTGACTTCGCTTTCAACACTGAGATATTTATATGCCAACACAGTCACGCGACTGTCCTATTCGCGTGACTGACCATTCGCGTGACACACCTTTTCGCACGAGTGTGTTTTAACACTTAAAGAATTTTTCAACTTTCCAATTTTTTACATCTTTCAAAAACTTTTATTATCAATTATGAATCAAAACAAAATGTTTTATTTACCAAGTGACCAATTAATTTCAAGAATCTTCAATTTTCAAAATTTTATCATCTATTTATTTGTCTCAAACCAAAACACAAACACAAAACAACATAAAATGATAACAAAACAAGATAACAAAATTAATGAACACAGATAAAGAATCAAGATCAGAATTGTTTATTGATAAAAAAATTGATTTTTTAAGAAATTCTCATATTGATATCATATAGTTCTTTATCAAGTCAAGACTTTGTCCAGCTTTATTCAAATGAAATTGGTTAAGTTGATTGTCAATATATTTTGTCCATTTTAAACTTATACTTCAGTCTTTACTCAGAAACATAAGGAGTGATTTTTTATAAATTCAGTGGATCCCACAATCAGAACTCCTGTAAAATACTTATTAGCCTTCAAGACACTATCGAGATTTCAAGTCACCCCAAATTGACTTAAACCATGTATTGTTGATCAGTGATACCATTTGTTTATTCCTAAAATATATCTATTTGAGCATAACTAGCCTGAGAAATATTTCTTAACATTGTTGATCAGTGATCAGAAAATATTCTCAAAGTAGAAAATATATACCATATAGTATGTATGTCTTTAGACATATCTTTTGATTTGTGCACTTTGGCATTTTTATCCTATATGGCCTTTTGGCATCTTTTTACTCATTTACTTTATTTTATATTTATTTCTTTTTGCATGTCTCTTTGTATTTTCTTTTATATATATACATATTTATATACGATAATCACTGAATCAAACAATAACAGGCTTGAGTATGACAAGAAGATAACTCTCAGTCTATTTTAGAACGTTTTTAGTATTGTCACAGAATCCTGATTTGTTCCCCACTAATTCATATCAATTTACTTCAAGTTTAATCACTCATTTTATGATCGTTTCAATTCTGAAAGCAAAGCCTATTGACACATCAAACATAATCCAAGTCTATTTATATGTAAGCCGTTGAAAGTGCTTAGACTCTTTTTGAACTGTGTAATATCGTTTCTTATTTAATCATAAAATTTCTTTTTAACAATTAATCCAATCTTGACTCCCCCTAAGACCAAAAATATTTTTCAAAGAGTATTTTCAAATTTCTCCACCTAAAATTGTGATTGTTCTTTTAAGAGAAAAGAAAACAATTGCAATTTTATTCCTTATTTAAAATGAAAAATCTTTTTGTAAAGATTCAAGAAATCAACTTATCCAAAGTTAATCATTCCCAATGATTGCACAAGGAAATCAAATCGAGAATGATCAAATGCCTTGGTAAATAAATCAATAATGTTTTCAGTTGATGGCACTTGTTTTAAGTGAATAAGCTTGCGATCAAAACAATCACGGATGAACTAGATTCGGATGTCAATATGTTTAGTTTTGGAATGTTGAATGGGATTTTTGACGATGTTAAGTACTGTCGTGTTATCACACCAAATGGGTGTGTCATATATGTTAAGACCATAATCAAGAAGTTGTTGTTGAATCCAGACAAGATGAGAACAACGACTCGAGGCAGCCACATATTCAGCTTCGGCAGTGGATGTTGAAACAGTGTTCTGCTTTTTACACTGCCAGGAAATGAGTCTGTTGCCTAGAAATTGACATCCCCCTGTAGTCAATTTCCTGTCTAAATTACAACCACCATAATCACTGTCAGTATAAGCAAATAAATTGAAATCGGAAATTCGAGGATACCAGAGACCAAGTTTTGGTTGACCCTTGAGATACTTGAAAATCCACTTGCAGCTTTCATGTGTGATTCCTTTGGATCACTTTGATGGCGAGCAAATTGACAAACAGGGAACATTATATCCGGCCTGCTTGCAGTAAGATATATTAGGGAACCAATCATTGATCTGTATAAATGTTGATCAACACATTCGCCTAATGGATCTGGAGTGAGAGTAGGACGAGAAGACATAGGAGTTGGAGATACTTTGGAATCCTGAAACTTGTATTTCTCTAATATTGTCTGAACATATTTTTCTTGATGAATGAGAATACCAGTTTCATTCTGATTAACTTTGTGACGCCCTAAACCCGGCAGGGCACCGGAGGCACGTCACGCAGTTGGATTAATATTTTAAACACAAATCAGAGCTTTCTATTTACAGCGGAAGACTTTAAACACTATTAGATATTAACCCAACTTTTTAAAACATTTTACATATGATTGTATTTAATTATACATCGCCCTACTTACATTATTGACAAGCCCTAACTCCTATGCCAGCAACTGCTCCGGGATAGCATCCTCGTTCATCTTATACTTGCTTTCCTCTATTATCAGAGGATCCCTCCTTACCTAGCACACACAACACACTCAAAACATCAGATAAACTGGTGAGTTCTAATTTTTATTAAAACATTAACAACATTTTCACACACACTACAGCTATCTTTTTATTGGCAATATTATAAATTCATCTTTTATCATTATTCTGTCCCACTGGACCTGTCCCATCGAACGTCGGTTGCCCCCATCTAGCAACTACCAGTTCCCCATACCCAGTAACGTCAGTTGCCCACATCCAGCGACTACCAGTTACTACACTCAGAAACATCGGTTGCCCACATCCAGCAACTACCAGTTTCTCATACTCGGTAACGTCGGTTGCCCACATCCAGCAACTACCGGTTACCCTACCCAGAGACGTCGGTTGCCCACATCCAGCAACTACCAGTCTCCTATACCCAGTAACGTTGGTTGCCCACATCCAGCAACTACCGGTTACTATCTCTCATCCAGTAGGATGCCAAATAATCATCTAGGGTCGTCACCACAAGATGTTCACAAAGCTGAGTGATCGTCATCACTCCTATCAAACTGTACAGTTTCACACCCAGGCATCTTACCCTAACTGGCCTGTTGAGATTTACATCATATTACCATTTCAAAAACATTTCTTTTATTTATTGCCAATATTATCACATTCACTCACACCCCACACATTCTTTCTTTTAGCACCAGTTTTAACATGCTTTCATTACTCATCACACCTCATCCGACCCATTGGAATCATTACCATCACGTAATGATTAACAATGTTCAGAGGACTATCTTTTACACCCTACCTGACTCATTGCAATCATTACCATCATGTAATGATTAACAATGTTCAGGTAATCATTTATTACCCCCACTTTCCCTCTAACAGCTTAACAAACTGTTAGAAACATATCCATCATTACTATCATAATTCTGGTACTAAAACATTCAATTCATTTATCAATATGTGTGTGCTAGCCCGAATGTTAAAACCAAACATTTAAAAAGGGCTTAGAACTCACCTTATCAATTTTCTCACCACAGTCTACACAATCCACGTACTCAAGATAACTAGTCCTTCCTCTAATCAAGGTATATCTAAAGCAATAAACCCTGATTCAATAAACTTATTCTCAAACAGGCCCTCATGCGATTGAACACTTATGCGAATGAGCAATCATACGACTGGACCTATGCGAATGAACCATGCGACTAAACCTTCAGTCGTACGACTAGCAGTTCATCGCACGATTGAGTTCTCATTCGTATCTAGTGTTCACTCGTCTTCATTCGGCCTTCTAACTAGGCGACTGAGTTCCAACCGCACGACTGAACCTCCATTCGCACTCAGTCGCCCGACTAGACTCTCATTCGTACGACTGAGGCATGCGATTGAGCCCATTCGCCTGAAACGAATCAGCAGCTGTGTTCTTGACGTTTTTGATCCAAACTCACTCAAAATTTGAGTTTTAACCATCCAAATTATACCATATTCAAAACAGATCCTATACACATCGTTTACAATGGTTTCGGACCATTATTTTATCAAAACTTCATAAAAACTCGGATTTGAATTCTTGGATTTTAAATTCAGAATGAACCAGACGAATTTACTGATTAAAACAGGTTGTTGGATCAAACTCAATCATACCCACAGCTTATAACATCTCCGGATTAATCCGTGATGTTCAAAACTTACCAAAACGGGGTTTCGTCTAGGCAATTTCGTGAGAACAGAATGTTTGGGTGTGAAGGGGACAAGAAGATGGAGTTGGAAATCTGCCCTTGAACCCCTGCACCGCCCTACTTATCCATAAACTAAACTTAACCGCCTCACCTTCAGTCGCACGACTGAACCATTCGTACGACTGAATCGTGCGACTGAAGCTCATACGCCTACGATTCGTACGACTGAGTCTCAATCGCACATAAGGGGTGCGACTGAAGTTCATTCGTATATAACTTATGCGACTAAACACTTAAACACTCAATTAACTCAGCTTATTTTAATTAATCATAACTATAATATAATTTACAAATCCGGATTTAGAAACCGGATGTTACAACTCTCCCCCCCCCCCCTTAAATAGGTTTCGTCCTCGAAACCAACTTTTCGAACAACTGGGGATAATCTCTCTTCATCTCCTCTTCTGACTCCCAAGTGAAATCAGACCCCTTTCTATTCGACCACTGCACTTTAACTAACTCAATAGTTTTATTCCTCAGCCTTTTCACCTTTCTGTCTACTATAGCAGTAGGTTTCTCAACATAGTTCAACTTTTCATCCACCTCTATATCATCCAAAGGTACATAAGCTTTCTCATCGGCCAAACACTTGCGCAACTGTGATACATGAAAGGTTGGGTGAATTCCTTGCAATTGATAGGGTAATTCTAGTTTATAGGCCACTTCCCCAATCCGTTCTATAATGCTAAACGGTCCTATAAAACGAGGACTCAACTTTCCCCTCTTTCTGAATCTGATAATTCCCTTCCAAGGAGATACCTTTAACATAACTCTATCTCCTACTTCAAACTCTATATGCCTTCGCCTTTTATCTTCATAAGACTTCTGTCGATCCTGAGCTGCTTTAAACCGAGCTTTGATCTGATCCAGTTTCTCATTCGTAGCCTGTACAATTTCCAAGCTACCCAACTCTTTCTGCCCAACTTCTCCCCAACATATAGGACTCCTACACTTCCTGCCATATAACATCTCATACGGGGCTCTCCCAATCGTAGAATGATAACTGTTATTGTAGGAGAATTCAACTAATGGCAAATGACTATCCCAGCTATCACTGAAATCTATAACACAAGCTCGTAACATGTCTTCAACTGTTTGGATAGTCCTTTCAGTCAGCCCATCAGTTTCTGGGTGGAAAGACGTGCTGTGTAACAGACGAGTACCCATATCTTCATGAAACTTTCTCCAAAATCTCGAAGTAAAACGTGTATCTCTATCTGACACAATAGACAATGGTACCCCGTGTCGAGCAATAATCTCTCGTATAAACAGTTCTGCTAATTTCTCAGAGTTATACGTTTCCTTGATTGGTAAGAAATGCCCACTACGTGTCAATCTATCCACTATGACCCAAATGGTATCATAACCTTTAGCTGTACGTGGAAGCTTAGTTACGAAATCCATTGTCAATTCTTCCCACTTCCATTTCGGGATCTCTAAGGGTTGAAGCTTACCATATGGCTTTTGATGCTCAGCTTTAACTTGAAGACATGTCAAACACCTATTCACATATTGCATCACATTAAACTTCATACCGGGCCACCAATATTCTTGTTTCAAATCCTTATACATCTTGGTAGCACCAGGATGTATAGAATATCTGGACTTATGAGCTTCATCTAACACTAATTCCCTCATCTTAATCGGAACCCACATACGACCATATTTCGTCTTAACCCCAAAACTGTTTTCTTCCAGATCCTTTGTTTGACCCTTCATTCGTTCTCGCTTCAAGTTCTCTTCTTTCAGTGCTTCTAATTGAGCTTCTCGTAACTGATGCATAAAATCTGGGGTTATCACTAACTTGTATGACTTAACTCGAATTGGAGGGTGTTCATTCTTTCTACTTAATGCGTCAGCAACCACATTTGCTTTACCAGGATGGTAAAGTATTTCACATTCATAATCTTTCACCAACTCTAACCATCTCCGCTGGCGCATGTTCAATTCCTTCTGATCAAAGAAATATTTCAAACTCTTATGATCTGTGTAAATCATACATTTCGCCCCATATAAATAATGCCTCCATATCTTCAAGGCAAATACCACTGCTGCCAGTTCTAAGTCATGTGTTGGATAATTCTTTTCATGTTCTTTCAATTGTCTGGAAGCATAAGCTATCACTCATCCTCTCTGCATTAAAACACAGCCTAAACTTTGATACGAAGCATCTGAATAAATCACCAAATCCTCATTTCCATCTGGCAATGACAATACGGGTGACTGGGTTAATTTCTTCTTCAATTCTTGAAATGCATTTTCTTGTTCTGGTCCCCAAATATATTCTTCATTCTTCCTCGTCAGTTTCGTTAACGGGGATGCGATTTTAGCAAAATCCTGAATAAACCTTCTATAATAACCAGCCAGACCCAAGAAACTACGGACCTCAGATGGCGTCTTTGGAGGACTCCACCTCACTACTGTTTCAATCTTGGTAGGATCTACTAAAATACCTTCTGCATTAATCACATGCCCTAAAAACTGTACCTCCCGCAACCAAAATTCACACTTAGAAAATTTTGCATAAAGCCTTTCTTTTCTCAGTCTTTCCAGTACTTCACGAAGATGGCAGGCGTGATCTCCCTCATTCTTTGAATAGATCAGTATATCATCAATAAACACAATTACTGATCGATCTAACATTGGCTTGCACACCCTATTCATCAAATCCATAAAAGCAGCAGGGGCATTCGTCAACCCAAAAGACATGACCAAAAATTCATAATGACCATAACGTGTACGAAATGCTGTCTTAGGTATGTCTTCTTCCTTGACTTTTAACTGATGATATCCCGAACGAAGGTCTATCTTAGAAAACCAATTGGCTCCCTGTAGCTGATCAAACAAATCATCTATTCATGGGAGTGGATACTTATTCTTTATTGTCAACTTGTTTAATTCTCTGTAATCAATACACATACGCATACTCCCATCTTTCTTCTTCACAAACAATACTGGAGCACCCCACGGGGAAGAACTGGGTCTAACGAAACCTCTTTCCAGCAAGTCTTCAGTCTGTTTCATTAACTCTTTCAATTCCGATGGAGCTAACCTATAAGGTGGCTTAGCAACTGGCTTAGCACCCGGAACCAAATCAATTCTAAACTCAACTTCACGATTTGGGGGAATACCCGGTAATTCCTCTGGAAACACATCTGCAAAATCTCTAACCACAGGAATGTCTTCTATCTTTCTTACAGACTTTTGGGAATCAATTACATATACCAAATAGGATACACACCCGCGGCTCATTAACTTATCAGCTTTCATCATAGATATTATTTTCACAGTTGACTCCTCCCTATCACCATATATATTAATCGTTTTCCTATCCGGTGCTCTTAATTGAATTAACTTCTTATTACATACAATATGGGCTTCATGGTTTGCCAACAATCCATACCCAAAACTACATCAAACCCTCCTAATACCATTGGATATAGTTTAACAGGCAACCTATATCCTTCTAATTCAATATAACAACCATCAATCATACTACTAATAATCACTGATCTATCATTAGCAGTTTCAACTACAAAAGCTACCTCTAGTGGTCGAACTTCACATGCAAGCATAGGGAAAAAATCAATAGATACAAAACTTCCACTTGCACCAGAATCAAATAACACATTAGCTGGAATTCCATTTACTAGAAACGTACCTGAAACTACATCTGGCAACGCTTTAGCCTCACTGGCTGTCATAGAATATGCTCGCCCCTTGGCCACACTCGATCCTTCACCTGACCCTTTCATCGATCTAACCGGTTCAGGCTTTCTAACTACCAACTTTGGACATTCGCTTCGAATATCCCCCGTTTCTCCACACTCATAACATTTATGAGGACCTTCACTACATTCATTAGCATAATGTCCCATTTTTCCACATCTAAAAAAAGCCCTGCTACCAATCTTACATTCACCCTGGTGTAGCCTACCACATTTTCCGCAACGTGGCAGCTCATTTCTGGCATTCCTCAAAAATTGACCCCTTCTGAACCTACTTTTCTTTTGGAAGCTTGGGTTCTCAAATCTTCTCTCCACTACAGGTTCTTCACGCCTCCTTTTACTCCCTTCCGGAACAACACTACTACCATAAACTTCTTGATACATATCTGCAGCTAAGTTTACCGTCAACTGGTAACTACTCGAGGCAGATGATCTAACCAACTTCCTAACCTCTTGAGGTAACCCCTGTGTATACCTCAAAATCTTTTTCTCTTCAGGAACCACTAAATGAGGCACCAACCGCGCCATTTCCTCAAAACTTAGACGTGTATTTCCTATGAGACATATTACCTGCCTGAAACTGCAGGAAACTCATTTCTATTCGATTCATCTCGCCTTTCGGACAAAACTTATCCGATACTAACTTTCTGAATTCAGGCCACAACATTTTGTCAGTAGCCTCCTCGCCTAATGTCTGGATAATCGTATCCCACCAATACAGAGCCTCACCTACAAACGAGTGGGCTACAAACTTTACTTTCTGATCCTCCCTACACTCACTCAATTTGATCACGGCTTCCATTTCACGAAGCCATTTATAAGTGGCTACCACATCCATAGCCCTAGAAAATCGTGGAGGATTACATTCTTTAAACTGGCTATACGTAACTCCCTTCCTCTCACTAGACCCCTCAGCTTTATCAACATTCCTACTTTCATCAGGTCTAGCTGTATTCAAGGCTTTACGAACCTCCTCAGTAATTGCATCACGGAATTGCTGCCTCGTCATACTAAGCACCTCGGTGCTCTCATCAACATTTCTTTCCGAGGTTGCGCCTTGCATTCTTTCACTCTCCCTATCAGCCATAACCTATTAAAACGAGATCAGGATTATTTGGTACCCACATGTAAGTATGTAACCAGAATACTATAAGTAAAGTAAATTATTAATAATGTTGGCCAAGTACTATTAATTGTTTACTTTACTTTTACTATTCTCGTTATTCCTTCTCATGATAGTCCCATCATCTTCTCTTGTTTTAATAAACTATTCTATCTAGCTATCCCTGCTGGCATATCTATTTTCTAGTTAAAGTCTAGTTATTATGACACTAGATCCCTTTAACTACTGCTCTGATACCAACCTGTGACACCCTAAACCCGGTAGGGAACCCGGAGGCATGTCACACAGTTGGATTAATATTTTAAACACAAATCAGAGCTTTCTATTTACAACGGAAGACTTTAAACACTATTAGATATTAACCCAACTTTTTAAAACATTTTACATATGATTGTATTTAATTATACATCGCCCTATTTACATTATTGACAAGCCCTAAATCCTATGCCAGCAACTGCTCCGAGATAGCATCCTCGTTCAGCTTATACTTGCTTTCCTCTATTATCAGAGGATCCCTCCTTACCTAGCACGCACAACACACTCAAAACATCAGATAAACTGGTGAGTTCTAATTTTTATTAAAACATTAACAATATTTTCACACACACCACAGCTATCTTTTTATTGGCAATATTATAAATTCATCTTTTATCATTATTCTGTCCCACTGGACCTGTCCCATCGAACGTCGGTTGCCCCCATCTAGCAACTACCAGTTCCCCATACCCAGTAACGTCGGTTGCCCACATCCAGCAACTACCAGTTACTACACTCAGAAACATCGGTTGCCCACATCCAGCAACTACCAGTTTCTCATACTCGGTAACGTCGGTTGCCCACATCCAGCAACAACCGGTTACCCTACCCAGAGACGTCGGTTGCCCACATCCAGTAAATACCAGTCTCCCATACCCAGTAACGTCAGTTGCCCACATGAAGCAACTACCGGTTACTATCTCTCATCCAGTAGGATGCCAAATAATCATCTAGGGTCGTCACCACAAAATGTTCACAAAGCTGAGTGATCGTCATCACTCCTATCAAACTGTACAGTTTCACACCCAGGCATTTTACCCTAACTGACCTGTTGAGATTTACATCATATTACCATTTCAAAAACATTTCTTTTATTTATTGCCAATATTATCACATTCACTCACACCCACACATTCTTTCTTTTAGCACCAGTTTTAACATGCTTTCATTATCATCACACCTCATCCGACCCATTGGAATCATTACCAACACGTAATGATTAACAATATTTAGAGGACTATCTTTTACACCCTACCTGACTCATTGCAATCATTACCATCATGTAATGATTAACAATGTTCAGGTAATCATTTATTACCCCCACTTTCCCTCTAACATCTTAACAAACTGTTAGAAACATATCCATCATTACTATCACAATTCTGGTACTAAAACATTCAATTCATTTATAAATATGTGTGTGCTAGCCCGAATGTTAAAACCAAACATTTAAAAAGGGCTTAGAACTCACCTTATCAATTTTCTCACCACAGTCTACACAATCCACGTACCCAAGATAACTAGTCCTTCCTCTAATCAAGGTATATCTAAAGCAATAAACCCTGATTCAATAAACTTATTCTCAAACAGGCCCTCATGCGATTGAACACTTATGCGAATGAGCAATCATACGACTGGACCTATGCGAATGAACCATGCGACTAAACCTTCAGTCGTACGACTAGCAGTTCATTCGCACGATTGAGTTCTCATTCGTATCCAGTGTTCACTCGTCTTCATTCGGCCTTCTAACCAGGCGACTGAGTTTCAACCGCACGACTGAACCTCCATTCGCACTCAGTCGCCCGACTAGACTCTCATTCGTACGACTGAGGCATGCGATTGAGCCCATTCGCCTGAAACGAATCAGCAGCTGTGTTCTTGACGTTTTTGATCCAAACTCACTCAAAATTTGAGTTTTAACCATCCAAATTATACCATATTCAAAACAGATCCTATACACATCGTTTACAATGGTTTCGGACCATTATTTTATCAAAACTTCATAAAAACTCGGATTTGAATTCTTGGATTTTAAATTCAGAATGAACCAGACTAATTTACTGATTAAAACAGGTTGTTGGATCAAACTCAATCATACCCACAGCTTATAACATCTCCGGATTAATCCGTGATGTTCAAAACTTACCAAAACGGGGTTTCGCCTAGGCAATTTCGTGAGAACAGAATGTTTGGGTGTGAAGGGGACAAGAAGATGGAGTTGGAAATCTGCCCTTGAACCCCTGCACCGCCCTACTTATCCATAAACTAAACTTAACCGCCTCACCTTCAGTCGTACGACTGAACCATTCGTACGACTGAATCGTGCGACTGAAGCTCATACGCCTACGATTCGTACGACTGAGTCTCAATCGCACGTAAGGGGTGCGACTGAAGTTCATTCGTATATAACTTATGCGACTAAACACTTAAACACTCAATTAACTCAGCTTATTTTAATTAATCATAACTATAATATAATTTATAAATCCGGATTTAGAAACCGGATGTTACAAACTTGAATACCCAAGAAGAATGAAATTTCTCTAAGAGAGCTCATCTCGAATTTCTTCTCCATCACTTCTTCAAACTCCTTGCACATACTTTCATTAGTAGATCCAAAAATGATATCATCGACATAGATTTGTACCAGAATAATGTCATCACCTGATTTTCAAATAAATAAGGTTTGATCAATTGCTCCTCGTGAATAACCATTTGCAAGCAAATGCTCAGTCAGAGTTGCATACCAAGCACGAGGTGCTTGATGTAAACCATACAACGCCTTATCCAATTTGTAAACATATTCAGGATGATCTGGATCTTCAAATCCAGGAGGTTGACAAACATAGGTTTCTTCCTTCATTTCCTCGTATAAGAAAGCAGTTCTAACATCCATCTGATACACTTTAAAATTCATGTACGAAGCAAAGGCTAAGAAGATGCGTATTGCTTCAAGTCTTGCAACTGGAGCATACACCTGTTCATAGTCAAATTCTTCAATCTGATAGAATCCCTGCACCACAAGACGTGCTTTGGTCCGAACCATAACACCTTTTTCATCCGTTTTGTTTCAAAATACCCATTTTGTTCCAATCGGAAGCTTATCTTTTAGAAGTTCCACAAGATGCCAAACTTTCGGTTTCTTGAATTGCATCAACTCATCTTGCATTGCTTCAATCATCTTGCATTGCTTCTATCCAACTGTTTTCTTTGAGTGCCATTTCAACATTCTTTGGCACTATTTGTGATAGAAAGCAAGCATACAAACATGTCTTGATTGCCCCTGATCGACTTCTTGTAACTACACCTTCATGCAACGGACTGATTTTTGCTTCAGTTGGATGAGTTTTATGAATTCTAAGCTGAGGAATATCATCTGCAATAATCTCATCTTCCAAATTAGTTATATGTTCAACATTTGTGATCACTTCTTCAGAGTTTCTAGATTGATAAACAATATTTTCTTCAAAAGTGTCATCTGAAGTGTGATTTTTTGAAGCAATAGACACAGTTGGAGATTCTGCAAATGGAACTTGGATAACTTCAATTGGAGTATCAATAGTCTCTGAAGAAGATGATGCAGACAATGGTGAATTAAGTGATTCTTCTGGCTCCTGATTATGTAACTGATCTGAAAGATTTTCTTATAAACAAGTACTTTCAGACATATGTACAGAAGCAGTAGGAATACTCTTGGATGATGATTGTATTACAGAATCATCAGATATGATAGCTGGAAGTTCCTCAATGATTTTATTTTCCAAAGATAATGAGAGAGAATTAGCATCTGCAGACAAAGGTTTAGAAACTTTAAAATTGATAAACAATGATTCATAATCATAAACCCATGATGGAGCTGATCTTGCATCAGTTATGTTAAGCTCGTGCCAGTCAATATTAAATGACTCAATTATTCATCTTGTTCTTTTATTATAAACCCGATATGCAACCTTATTAGCTGCATATCCCACAAAGTAACATTCATCAGCCTTTTCAGAAAATTTTGAAGTTGATTTGGTTATGTGTAACAAGGTACAACAATAACCAAAGGCTTTAAAATATTGACTTTGGGTTTGTGTTTATAGAAAATTCATAAGGAGTCATATTTAATCTTTTATTTATTAGAACATGATTCTGAACATAACATGCAGTGTTTACTGCCTCAGCCCAAAAGAACAAGGGTAATTTAGCAGCAGATATCATAGTTCGAGCAGCTTCAATGAGTGTTATATTCCTCCGTTCAGCAACTCCATTTTGTTATGGAGTGCCTGCAGCACTAAATTGTCTCGCAATGCCTTTGGATTCACAAAACTCATTCAACGTCAGATTGCAAAATTCTGTTCTATTGTCACTTCGGATGAATTTCACCTTCTTATCAGTCTGATTCTCCACTAGATTGATGAATTTGATCAATAGATGTGGAGTCTCATCCTTAGATGCTAAGAAAAACACCCAAGTAAATCTTGAAAAATCGTCAGTAACAACCAAGCAATAAGATCGTCGACCCAAGCTTAAAACACTTACCGGACCGAATAAATCCATGTCTAAGAGTTGTAAGATTGATTCAATTGAGTTGTGTGCAATTGGTTTGTGAGGAAGTTTATGTTGTTTACCTTTGGAACATGACAAACAATGTTCAATTAATTGAAATTCCTTTTCAGGTAAACCAATGACATGATTCCACGTACCAGTTTATCATATTTTTGAGATTTACATGTCCCACCTACGATGCCATAACATGGAATCATTCTCCGAGGCTTTGGATAATAAGCAAGAAGCTGTTACTAAAGAATTTGAACAATGCATATCAAGCAATTATGTATCATTATCGCTCGAGTCCTCATCAAAATCCATTCATCAGAAATTACAAAACCTAGTTTCATGATTAAACATTCTTTATTAGTAAAGTGTGTAGAATACTGTTTATCACAAATTTGAGACACACTTAGCAGGTTATGTTTTAATTTCTCAATAAAATTTACATTTTCAAAACTTAGTACACCATTTGTAACTGTACCACGTTTAGTAATTCGACCTCCTTTGTCACCAGCAAATATTACCCTTCCTCCATAGTATGACTGAACATCTTGAAGCAAATGTAAGTTTCCAATCATATGTCTTGAACAACCGCTGTCTACATGCCATAAGCTTTCAATGTTCCTTTGCGGTCATTCCTGCATAAGTAATGGAATTACTTAGTCTTTGGTACCCAAGTCAAACAAGACTTGAGCACATTCTGTATTGCATTTAGACAAAATGATTTAAGATTGTTGTATTTGCTTTGCACATCAACAGTATCTTTAACACTTCTCGATTGAATTTTGTCTTTTAAATCATTTTTCAAATGCTTGTTCTTTTCGATATCATTAGCATATACAACTTTTGTTCTCGATGGTTTTGAAAATTTTGCACGAGTGAAAAACATTTTTCTATTGTGAGCAATAGACTTATGAAACCGCTGTCTGCTTGATGATTTTGTCGATAAGGACAATTATTTGCAAGATGATTTATGTTCCCACATTGATAACATTTCTTTGTTGTGTGTGGAAAACAAACTGCGGATGACAATTATGAAAATGTCATAAAAACCAAAGTCAGATTGATATTTTGGTTTAACTTTCTACACAGTCTCTCGTATCTTTACTTCATTGCATAATTTCTTGTTCATCTTAGAAAGATTCGAGGAAATTGGTGATTTTTGAACACTTGAGATGTTAGATTTATCCTCTTTGGCTATTTGAACAGATGATGCTGGAATTGGACCAGTCTTAGATAGTGCTGGAGAAGGACCAGGCTTTGTTATTCGAATTGATGCTGGAGAAGGATCAGGCTTTTGAAGTTTCAGAATTGATGGAGAAGAACCAGTCTGTTGCACATCTAGTCTACACACATCTTGTTTCACAGGATTAGCGTTTTGATGATGTTTATTTTTAAAGAATCGAAAATTCATTTCTTTAAAAATATAATCTTCATTTTCAATTAAACCTTTAGAAACAAATCTATTTTTAAAATCCTTTTCAAGATTAATTTTTTGATCAGCCCTTTGATTTGCATTCAAATTACAATTGAAACTTGGATTCTTTGCATATAAAACATCATGCTTTTCATTCAACAAAGAAGTTTTGCTACAATCAGATTTGATACATTTAACATTCTTATTTTTTAAACTCTCTTTCTTATTCTCACATTCACCATCACTCTCCCACTCTTCTACCAAACCATCCACCTTCAAATTATCTGCACAAAAATTTTCTGTTGATTGTTTAGTTTTTATTATTGTGATAGGATCAACAGTCAAATTTATTTTGACTGAAGGTTTTAGATCGGAGGAAGGTGAAAAACCTATCCCATAACTCATATCACAATCAGAAATGACATCAGACGATGGCAAACATGAATAATCATGATTGATTGGTGGAGCGATGTTTGAAAATCCAACACCACTTTTTCCTCCTTATATCTTCTGAGTCATTTGAGATTTGATAATACCTTCAACCATGTTTGATGAAAGTTCAAACTTTTCAACAGTCAATTTAGCCGAGGCTAGTTCACTGTTTAGTCGGTTTATTTCCACGGCGAGTTCATTATTTCTTTTAGTCAAATCATTATTTGTACATTCTTTATCATGAAAATTTAATTGTAAGTTGTACACAGTTTTGTTTAAACCTTCAAGTTTTTCTTTAAAATATTTTCATTTGACTTGTGTTTTCGAGCTTGATATTGAAGTTTTTCAACTTCCATTATCAAGTTTTCATTATGAACTCTGTACCTTTGAACTTTATCAATACATATATTTGTACATAAATCGTTATATACCTTTGATTCTGAGTTGCCTTCTTCTGATTCTTCAACCTTTTTCACCATAAATGTTTTTTTTCACATTAGCATTTTCTTTCACTGGAGCAACTTCGACAGTCTTTAGATCTTCAATAGTGCTTTTGACTGTAGGCTCAACAGTGTTTTCTTCCACATTCACTTCTTTGATTATAGCCGGAGACATCTCAATAGCTTTTTGAGCGATGATTGTTTTAAGAATATCCATCTCAAACTGATTTCCAGTCATGTTCTCAATCGAAATTTCTTTCATACCTTCCTTCTCTTCAACAATCTTCTCTTCCTCCTCTTTCTTCTCAACATTGCCATCAATTTTAACTTCTTCTTTTTCACTTTCAATCTTCTCTTCTTCCTTCTCAACAAACATACCATCCAATAAATCATCTGATACAAACTCAGCAAACAAATTCTCCTCCTTCTCTGGTTCAGTAACAATTTGAGCAACCAAAGCTGTAGATAACTTCAAGTCAAGTGCTTCCATCTGATCTGACCAATCATATTTAGAATTGGTTTGTGTAACCAAAGCTTTGTTACTTCCAGATGAACTCGCTTTATCCTTCTTCGTTTCAACCTCCACTGTGACCATTCTTTTGGTTCCTTCAGCTTGAACAGACTTTGGTTCAGTGAATTCTCTGGCAAAATGTCCTGGTTTATCACAGTTGTAACATCTCAGATTGGACTTATCAAAACCAATTTTGCTTGAGTTGTTTACTCCAAACATCTTTCTTCCTGTTCTTCTTGCAAAATTCTTAGCCCTGTACACCACCATTGCCATTTGATACTTAATATCATTTTCTTCCACATCATCAGGATTGACTTGTTGAAGATCATCAATAAGAACATTTGGTGCAGTGAGTCTTCCTGCCATGAATGCTTCATAACTAGACATGAAAGTAGTGAATAGAGCAAGATGTTCCTCAGCAATCTGAACAGTCTGCTTTAAGGAATTTGTAGTAGTAACATAGGCTTGTTGAACACTTTGTGGAGCTGGAGTATGAGGGATTTGTTGATGAATGATAGGGGAATAATGTTGAGCAGCTGAAATTTGAACTTGTTGGTTCATAACTGGTTGAATTTCGGGAGATGTTGTACTTCTTATTTGCTGTTGCTGACACATCTGAGTGTAACTGACATAGTAATTAGGATTACTAGCCATTTTAGCATATAAAGCAGTTGCTTTTGCACCCAAAGAACTCAAATGATTTGCAGCTCTCTGTTTATCATCTATTTCATAAGACTTGATAGTGGATATTAAATCAGTCAGAGGTAGTGTGTACAAATCTTTAGTTCTTTTGATCAGAGCACAGTTGTGATTCCAACTGTAAGGAAGTGAATTCAGCAGTTTCTTGTTAACCATGATTGGTTCCAGTGTTATTCCAGCACTTATCATCTTAGTAACCAGTTTCACGAATCTGACTATTTGAACATCCAGCAGCTCTCCCATAACATGATTGAACATATTAAACTCTTGATTCAGCATGTCTTTCTTACTTTCCCTCATATATTTGTTTCCTATGATTTGAGTTTCCAAAGCATCCCATAAAACTTTTGCTCCTCTGAATTCTTTAAATTTGTGAGAGATATCAGTGGTTAAAGCCATAGGGATAGCTGCATAAGCCTTGTCATCTAGCTCAAATCTTTTCATATCATCCTCATCCCATAAATGTCCAGGCTTCTTAACCATCTCCCCTTTGTCATTCTTGTACAATGGGATATAAGGACCATACTTAATTGACGTCCATATTTTAGGTTTAGTATAGATAACATGATTCTCGAACCTATAAGCCCAATCAGCATAGTCATCCTCACTGAGAAGTCTAGGTGGCTTGTTCCCAGTGCCGATTTCAGTGTCCAAATGGAGAGATGCAGTCAGATGCTTCAAATTCGGTGTTGATGAAGACATGTTGTTGAAGTAAACCAAATTTCTTCCAAACAGATTCCATGTGCGAAAACCCAAACCGCGCGACAAACACTTTCGCACGAGAAGCTGACTCGTGCGATATCCCAAATCTTCAACCAAGCGAAATCGAGTGATAGTCACAATAACTGTCTGCGCGAAAAGTGTGTTTTCGCGTGCGAAAAGTCCAGTACTTTTCACACACAAACAACTTTCCAAGTGTGAATTTTAACAACTTTTCACCTCAGGTTCACTGATTAATTCCACTTTGGTTCATTTTAGTTCAATTTTATCAGTTTTCATTCACGTTTAAGTTTAAATTTGATTAAAATTCAATCAAAGTTCAAGTTTTAGTCCAAAATACTCAACAATTTCAAAATTTGGGCGGCATAACAGCACCAAATTGAAATCTCAAGTAACCAAATGCATGAACAACATGAAGAACGTTTCAAATCACTCAAAAGCTTCTTCTAATCTTGGTTCTAGAGCCAATTGCTCTGATACCAATTGTAAAACTCTGAAATCTCCCAAGAATCTATTAACCAAGATCTCAATCTCAAGAATGCGGAATGTAATTGAGATTGGAAGAAGAAACAAGAATTCAAAACATAATCTTCATTCAATTGATAATCAAAACGATTACAATCTTGTGCAAATGCACAGAAAGATTACAAGTTGATATGCGAAAATTAGAATTGGAGAACTATTTACAAAAACGAAAAACAAACTATTTATACTAAACATCAAGTTCTCGCGTGACTAAGCTTGTCGCGTGGAGGCTCTTTTCGCGCTACATCCATGTTTCGCGTGACATCTACATTTCGTGCGACATTGCCGTTTCACGCGACCGAACTTGAGCAAAACTATCTTTATTCAGCTTTAATTGTTTTGCCGAGCCTTTAATAGTCATCTACAGAATGCTCAAAGATCATCAGTTGATTTTTTTGAGCTTATCAAGTGATAAGATCCTCTGAAACATTCCATTGAAGATTTTATCTTGAAAGCTTATTCATTTAATGAGGAAATACTAAGGATTTCTATTGAAGTGAAAATTTTCTAATGTACTCATTAGTAGATAATTATAATAGAAGATTCTTCTAGTGCTAAGAATCCACTACAATTTGTTTGAATTATAGTTCAAGTCATCATTAGTGACATTGGCACAATCGAACTTAATTCTAACGTTGTTATAATTGATTCCTTGTAATTTATGTAAAAATGAATGTGTGTGAAATGTTCAACAATGTAAAAGAGGGTTGAGAGATTTGTCTTATGGTTAGCATGCATTTGTAATCAAACATTGATACCAATTAAATTTGTGATGATTTTCTTCATGAGTTTGTCATACTGTTTAATTACTATTTTCTTTGATATGAATTCCACTAATCAAATTAATTATAATGAACTAGTATTTGATCTCAACACAGTCGTTTTGAGTTATGCATTACCGTAATGCCACAAGGAAAATATAAGCTTCGTTTACAAGCTCCGTCTAGGTGTATTGCTTTCAGGCATTTTGCATATACTTAAACCTACTTTCTTTTCACATTATGGTTTGGTGGGTTGTTTTAACACTATTAGCTTGTTCTTCGTAAAAGTATCTTACTTGAGGTTTCATGTTGATCTTGGCCTTAGATAATCAATTTCTGTGTTCTAAAATCAAGTTTGTCGTTTGTTTTTGACTTGCATAAGTTTATTAAAAAAAAAAGAGTTGCTATGCTATTGACCTTAGTGATTAAGCTTTGGAATTATGCTCAAATTTGTAAAATTACAAATATATTTCAATTTTGCTAGGTTGTTGAAAAGCAAGTTGTTGTTCGATTTAAGTGAACTTAATATTTAATATTTCTATATGTGACTGATTCTAAACCATTCAAATAAATAAAATGTTCAAACCAAGCTGCCTAGTCTGGTCCAGTCAACTCAACAAATCTGGCCCGTATGGTTTAGTTTTCTAAAACCCATAGTTACTGGTTTGAGTTGACAAGAAATTATATCAAAACCAGCTAAACTGAACCATAAACATCTCAAGAATCCGATCCCTTAATTGAAAGAGAGCAGGTCTAACATTTGGGCCAAGTTGATCCAACTGTTGAGACCCTTCCGACTCATCTACTCCTAAATCGAAACTCGTTAATTTATAGTTTGTGTTGGTTTAGTCCCCCAATCAAACCTACTGTGACACCCGAAAATTTTACGTTACAAAACCCCGTTAGTCTCGTTAAGTCTTGCATACACGTGTCTTAAGACACACAGATTGTCGTTTGACGTTGGTGACCTAATGATAATTAATAATGTTAAATTAAAGATAATTTAACTAATCATTTGATTATTGCGTTACGTTTATGTGCTTATGTGTTTTACATGTAAATTGAGAATTTATCGTATAACGTGGAAACGTGTGTATAGATTCGTATGTTTTGTGTTTTATAAAGATCCAATGTATAAATGTTGCCATGAGTTTATATGTTTGGTGTGCTAGTTAAAAACTATTTAAAAAGTGATTAAAGGGGGTGCCTTTTTATAAAATACAAATTATAAGGGGTGAAAGGGTAATTATGCATAAATGAAGGATTTAAAAGCAAACACTCCTCTAGAACACCTCCATCAACCGCCTCTTTCTTCTCCATCCTTATTTACTTCGAAATTCAGCAAAGAAACACCAACTGGCTGTGAAATTGGACCGAATTCAAGCAATACAACAAGTTACAAGCATCAATTTGTGTTCCTTTGCAAGAATCGAAGGTTAGTTTTAGTGTTTTGTGGGTTTTCTTGATATGGCCGAACCCTAATTCGTTTTTGTATGATCTTGGGGTTGAAATTGTTGTTGTTTGATGATACTAGTAGCTTAGTTAGGTTGTATGTATGTTGTTTAATGTCAATTATGCAAGAATTAAAGGTTAATTTCAATGTTTTGTGGAACTCTTCATGTTGGCCGAACCCTAGATGCAATTGATGTTCTTGGTGTTAAGTTATGGTAAATTTATGGTTAATCCATGTTATTATTATTGTATTGATGCTAGATTAGGTATCAATTTCATGTTTGGTTATGGATATGTTCATGGTGGATATCTGGCAGATTGCATACCCTGTTTTCATCATGACATAACTAAATGAAGACGAATCCAAAAACTGGTTTTCTTGAGTCTAGCATGTTCCTCATGGATTCTAGTTTTCAAAACATCCAACCTTGTCCAATTTGGACTTGTAAAACTTGAGTTATGATCATTTTAGTGAAGTGTGGTCAGAAACAGACTTTCTGACAGATTCT
The DNA here is from genome assembly GCA_024085815.1 of Flaveria linearis. Lineage (NCBI taxonomy): Eukaryota > Viridiplantae > Streptophyta > Magnoliopsida > Asterales > Asteraceae > Flaveria > Flaveria linearis. The sequence goes on along the minus strand of CM044005.1, from coordinate 38,328,764 downwards.
GAGTATCATTTTGTATGTGTCACAAACAGGTCATAACAGGTCCAAATGATGTATTTCTTGTGTCTAAATTGTGTGTTACTGAGTCTAGCTTCCAGAAAGGGTAACCACACTCCAATTGGAGATGGTTAAGTTGGTGTTTCACTTGTTTTGGCTAGAAGGGTCAATTCTGTCCTCTTGGACAGAATGTATGTGTTGACTTGTTTGATATGTCATTTTCATTTCATAAAACCTGAGACCAAACCCTATGGTAAAAAATTTTTCCTAGGAATCCTCTGAACTCCAGAAAAAGAATTAACCCAATAGCTATTTTCAAATGGGAGTTATGCACAATTTGGCAAGCTAACTCCAGCAGCCCTCCGGTTGAGAGCTGCTGTAACATTTTGAATTTTTCTAGTAACTCCAGGCCTTTAAAATCTAACACAACTTTTCATATACTTAATTGACTCATACGAGAGCCTACTGGAGTTTGGCCTTGGCCTAAATCCTTGGATGGTTATGTGTTTGACCCTATCTTCCGAACACCTAGAATCTGCCATAAAACGCAGATTCTGGAAAACGAATACCTACAACCAGTAACATATTTACTGGCTTTTACGTGTAATGTTAGTACTACTAGAACTTATTTTGATGGTATAAGTTGTGAATTGGACATGTTCTTGATGTTAGGATCATGCTAGAGTATTTATTAAGGATGCTTATTGTGATGAAATATGTTAATTGGTTTGTATGGGACTTGATGATCATGTATGATGTTGAATGATGATTACTAATTAGGACATCATGTTTGGGACTGGAAATTAATTGTTATGATGTATGTTAACCATGCTTGAGGAATGATTATGTTACTTAAAGGAATTACAACTCATAATGTCACCAACGGGTCAAACGGGTCAACCGGGTCCAACATGTCTATTTTTCTGAAACCTTGAGTCTTTGGTTGTGTGTGCTTAGGGTTCCACGTGTTCTCTGTTTGCACGTACTTATGTACTTATATGATCTAGGTAACCACTGAAGGTTGTCAGTTCACTTATTCTCCAAGTAAACTTTAAATAGTTGTTACGCATACCAGGTGAGTTTACAGCCCCACTTTTACTTTATACTCTTTTGGGGGAGAGAAACATGCTGATTTCATAAACATTACATTACATTGGGTTTTTGTAATACTGTATATACCTGATACTATGGTGTTATACTTTGCCCTTCGGACCGTTAATATGCGAATAGCAAGGTGATTGTTAGCAGATCTACTGGGATTGACATACCCCACCCGAGCTAGTCGCGCTAGCTGGTCAAACGGGTGAACGGTCAGCCTGTTTTACAGTGTTGTGGTGGGGAAACCACAGCCGTGCCTACATTATTACTATTGATTACATGTCAGCTCGGTCACGACTTCATACACATAGTGATTGCCATGGGCTAGCTACCCATTATATGTTTTGATTACTAAATCCGGGAATTACATTACTGATACTTGCTGTTTTCTAATAAACCTGTGAACTCACCAGTCTTGTACTGACTTTTGCATGTTTTCTCTCAGGACATTGAAATGGCACGTTTAGGAGCACAGTATCCACTACATGTCATTCCACTTTCATCCCAACTGTTTTCAAGATTTAATTTCATGTACTTTACATAAATAGGATTGGACGCGTGTTTGCGTGTTCCAAAACCGTTGTTAAATGTTTTCCTGTTTTCGCTTCCGCAATACTTAAATACAAATTGGTTTATTTCATTATTACTAAGAAACTATTATGTTTTGTAATTATCGAGTCGTTTGGTGTAATTGATGCTTATCTGAGTTCCTGGTTATGTCACACGCCTAACGGTAAAACCCCGTTTGTGGAAATTGAGGGTGTGACACCTACACTCAAAACACACACACTGAGAAAAAATCTTATTGCTTTAACTCTCACATTCTCATGTATGAACAAACCTACCTTTAATAGAAAATAATAACTCTTGCACCTTGTTAGACTGCACTAGCTCATATCTAATTTCTATTGTACCTTTTATGTAAACTCAATTATTGTTCATGGTAGTAGTGTGTAACTTATTTGTGTATATATATTTGGCTGCTCTCCTATTGGAGTATGCCAACCATTCTCTAATTATTACAAGGTATCAAGAGCTACTCGATCAACATTCCTCCTCCCCTTTTAATTCTCTTTAAATTTACTTTAATTCCCTGCCCTTTCTTCTTCACATTCTCGTATCCCCTCCCTTTCCCCACCTGACTATTCTGCTTTCTTCCTCTGTTCTTCACGGTGCATCTTCTTCAACTACTGATGGCACTTTATCCTTGAACACGGTTCTTCATATCATAACCATTAAATTGTCTCCCTCAAACTATCTCCTATGGAAGAGTCAAATGCTTCCCCTACTATCTTTTCAGAACCTTTTATCTCATGTTGATGGCACCACTGTCGTCCCGACTAGAGAAATCTTGGCAGACAAACAAACCATACCCAACCCTCTCTATACATAGTGGGTTGCTCAAGACCAGAAGGCCATTATCATCCTCAACGCCTCTCTATCGGAGGAGGCTATGGCTGAAATTTTGGGCCTTGAAACTGCTCGTCAGATCTGGTTCAATCTTGAGACAGCCTACAGCAATACTTCTATTGAACGTGTTCACAATCTCCGTGACCAACTTCGTCATACTTCTAAAGTATAAGCCTCTGTTGCTGAATTTTCTCGAAAATTCAAGTCTATATGTGACCAATTGTCGGCTGTTGGTCAGCCCGTTAATGACACTGATAAACTTCATTGGTTTCTCTGCGGTCTCGGTGCTTCTTTTGAAACTTTCTCCACCGCCATCCGTGCCATAAAACCTCCGCCTGCCTTTCGTGACATTTTGATCCAAGTTGAAAGCCACGAGTTATTCATTTGTTCCCTGCATGGATCCCAAACTGCTTCGGTTGTCTTCAACGCTCAAACATCTCGTCCATCTAGGGGTAACAGCGGGAGTTTCAATCGTGGAAACTTCTCCGGTGGTCGCGGTCGGCAGCGTCGCACACCTCACTGTCAATTGTGTCGAAAGGATGGACACTATGCCAACATGTGCCCGAATCTGGCATCATTTGCTTCTCAGTCTGTTCCGTCTGACTCTAAGTTGGCAAAGGCATTTCATGCCCAATGCCATGTTACCACATCGGGTCCCGATTGGGTTGTTGACTCGGGGGCAACCGACCATATGACCCCTCACTCCAACAACGTGCACAAGACCACCACATCTCCTGGAGACACTAATGTCACTTTTGGAAACGGTAACTCTCTTCCCATTTCTCATATTGGCCAAACTACAGTTTCCAAACATATTCATTTAAATGATGTTCTAGTTGTTCCTCATTTAACAAAAAAACCTTTTGTCCATAAGCAAGTTAACTTCTCAAAATCATTTGGATGTGTTACTCTCCTATCCTAACTTTTATATTCAGGACCGAGGCACGAACAAGTCATCACGCAAGCTCGGTGTGAAGATGGCTTATATGTGTTGCATACCGGTCCCCAAGCTTTGGCAGCCACCTCTTCTACTTTACCAAAAGCTTCATTTGAACTATGGCACTCATGTTTAGGACATGTGTCATTTGACACAATTTTGTTGCTAAATAAATTAAAATGCTTGTCTGTTACTTCAATTCTTCCCAAACCTGTGATATGTCCTTCATGTGAATTATCTAAGTGCCATCGTCTACCATTTGATCTTAATGAAAAATGAGCACTTAAACCCTTAGACTTAATACATTGTGATTTATGGGGACCATCACCCATTACCTCTGTTGATAACTACCGGTACTATGTTATTTTTATGGATGACTGTTCTCGTATCACGTGGTTCCATCCACTCAAAACTAAAGCCGGGTTCTATAATATACTATCCATTTTTGTGAACTTTGTGCAAACACAATTTTCTAGTAAAATCAAAGTGTTACAAAGTGACGGGGATACTGAGTTTGTGAATCATCATGTCAAAAGCATACTTGAAGCAAATAGAACATTTCACCAAATTTCATGCCCGTATACTCCGCAACAAAATGGTCGGGCGGAACGAAAACATCGCCATATAGTTGAAATGGGTTTGGCTTTATTATTTAATGCTCATGTTCCACCTGTTTATTGGGTTGAGGCATTTTGCACGGCCATCTACACCATCAATCGCCTTCCAACCAAAACGTTGCATGGAAGGTCGCCTTTCGAATTACTCTTCTATCGACAACCACCTTACAATAATTTTAAAACCTTTGGATGTCGTGTCTTCCCTTACACTCGCCACTACTCCGAGCACAAGCCCGCCCCCCATAGCATTCCGTGTGTTTTCTTGGGATATTGCTCTCAATATAAGGGATACAAATGTCTTAATCCTACTACACATCGTGTGTACATTACACGTCATGCAAGGTTTGATGAAAATTTATTTCCGTTTAAATAGGGTGAAAGAACGTCTAACCACTCTGATCTCATCTTTACCATTGCATAGCTTCTTGGATAATTCTGTTGTACCTCAAAGCCCATTATCGATGCCTTCTACCAACACCACCCCAACCCATCACACTTCACAGCCCACTATAAAACCCTGCTATGTCATCTTGGATCCTATCGATAGGCCTTCCCCTATTGAAACTGGTCCAGAACCACCCACTGGCCTTCACAGCAATAATGACCCCCCAACTCTCACCGAGCCCACTATCTCGGCCCAATCTCTTTCACTCACCGCCCCCTCAATTTCAACCCTAACTGGCCCGAATGTTTTGGCCCCTCTTTCCTCTCCACTAGAAGCCTCAATTGGGCCTACCAATTTAGCTGACCCTAGTGATTCCCACACTCCCCCTGATATCGTAACCTCATCTCCCAGTCACTTGGATAGTCCGCCTAATGTTCCAATCTCGTCTCCAGCGAGTACACAACCCTTATCTGGAACCACTCATCCTATGGTTACTAGGGCCAAAGCTGGAGTTTTCAAACCCAAACATCAAGCAAACTTAACCCATATCACGACACCGGGCCTTCACTCTAGCTTATTTGCCTAAAGTGATCCAAAAGGCGTTAAATCCGCTTGCAAACATCCTCACTGGGTTGATGCTATGACTAAAGAATTACTTGCCCTACGTAATAATAACACGTGGGTATTAGTCCCTCGCCCACCAAACCATAATGCGGTTGGCTCCAAATGGTTTTTTCGAACAAAATATCGCTCGGATGGAACCATTGAGCGGTATAAAGCCCGACTTGTGGCTCAAGGTTTCACCCAACTACCCGACATTGATTATTTCCACACTTTCAGTCTGGTTGTTAAAGCTTCCACTGTTCAGGTTGTCTTATCTCTCGCCGTCCTTAATGGATGGAAGTTACACCAACTTGATGTCAATAATGCCTTTTTGCATGGGCACCTAAATGAAACCATTTATATGGAGCAACCCCCTGCTTCATTAATCCCCATTTCCCTAATCATGTATGTCAATTAAACAAGGCTCTCTATGGTCTTAAGCAAGCCCCACGAGCTTGGTTTCACCGACTAAGCACCTTTCTCCTCCAACATGGATTCACTTGTTGCCAGTCGGACACCTCTTTATTTGTCTTTAAGCGTGACTCTTGCATCATGTACCTCCTTGTCTATGTGGATGATTTGATTTTGACCGGCAATAATGAACTAGTTATGACTCGGTTTATCAATCGATTACATAGAGAGTTTGCCATCAAAGACCTTGGCCAACTTGGGTACTTCCTTGGTCTTGAAGTTTACTCACATTGATAATGGTCTTTTTCTCTACCAGTCCAAGTATGCTAATGATATACTTAAGCGGACTGATCTACTTGAGTCTAAACCTGTTCACACCCCCATTGCTGCAAACGAGACTCTCACTTCATTGGGCGTGCCTTACAAAGATCCTACTCACTACCGATCTCTTGTAGGTGCTCTACAATACTTAACTATCACACGCCCCGACATTTCCTATGCCGTAAATCAAGCCAGTCAGTTCTTACAACACCCAACCATCGATCATTTTCGTTGTGTAAAGCGTATTCTACAGTATGTTAAAGGTACCCTAGCCTTTGGTCTCATGTTCTCCAAATCACCGCGCACCTCGATCATTGGGTACTCTGATGCTGATTGGGCTAGGTGTATTGAAACAAGACGGTCAACATATGGTTACTCAATTTTTCTGGGCAGAAATCTTGTGTCTTGGAGTGCCAAGAAACAGCCAACCGTCGCTCGCTCGAGTTGTGAGTCCGAATACAGAGCCATGGCAAACACTGCCGCTGAAATCATTTGGGTCACTCACCTGTTACAGGAGCTCCACGCATTACCTCCAGATCGCCCGACATTGCTTTGTGACAACCAGAGTGCTCTCTTCCTCTCACAAAACCCTGTAGCTCATAAGCGGTCTAAACACATTGCCTTGGATTACCACTTTATACGTGAATTGGTTCTTTCGGGAAAACTACACACCAAGTTTGTTCCCACCAAGCTTCAGGTAGCCGACATCTTTACAAAGGGACTTCACCGATCCCAATTCCAGTTCTTCCGTTCTCAACTACGCCTGGGTCCGCCACCGTTCAGCTTGAGGGGGATGTTAGACTACACTAGCTCATATCTAATTTCTATTGTACCTTTTATGTAAACTCAATTATTGTTCATGGTAGTAGTGTGTAACTTATTTGTGTATATATATATATTTGGCTGCTCTCCTATTGGAGTATGTCAACCATTCTCTAATTATTACACACCTAAAGTAAAGGAAATCCGGCCATTATCCCACTAACTCTCTACTTCAACTCAATAAACTAATAAAACATGTATCTAAATGTGTTGACCAGGTCTAAATGGGGAGGGGACAGGAGATGTAGAGGATCGAGATTAAAATTAATCGGCTCGGATGTCACCTTTCTCGAAACTTAGACCAAATTACTGAAAGAAGCTCATGAAATCTCCGTCCTATGTGCTGCCCCTGTCGCCCTCATCTTCTCCGCATAAAGAAAGTTCGATCTTCAAGGTTTCCACTGATGTCTTGTACATCTATCTCTCTGATTGGTTAAACGTATCCTTCTTTAATTTTCAATAAATAAAAATGAAGTGGCGTGCTATACTACAACCCTTATTTTCTAGTAATGGTACTTCAGTATTTTATAACTTTGTTGCAAATATCATGCCAACTTTGGATGTTATAAATGTAGTGTTTTTTTACGGTGTTTAAACTACATCCTAATACTCGAGTCAATCTTACCAGATGAGATCTCAATCGTCCATACTGATTAATTAATTTAGTTGACAATTAATTAATTTATAGTCTTGAAAATCATACCAAAATTGAAGTGGGTAAGTTGGATCTTATTTTGTCTTAACCTGATCATCATGAATTCATAATCATCACGGTGTATGCACCATCACATCATTTGTTAAATTCAGATAAAATATCTATTTCTAGCAATACATGATGGCTGATGCTGTCCTTTGTTACTGCATTGTGGAATATTCTTCTAAAAATGGAAACTAAGCGGATGCATGCAACTGATTATATGTTAGAGAGTGAGGTACTCGGGAGTATTAAGTTATATTACTTTTATTTTTGTACTCTTTATGTATATATTTATTTATTTATTTACCGTGGTTGTATGGTTCTCACATTAACCGTTTTAGGGTTTATGATGCTAAAGAATAAATAAGGATAAGGGTCCCACAAGGAAAGTAACCAATGAAAGAACGAAAACACATACCCTAGGTCTAGTCATACCTGGTATCTCCTCATTCTTGTGTCGCAACGTGTGTTGCTTTTCGTATTTTGTTGGAAAAGAGAATATTTATTAGTGTTTCAGCATCTTATAGTACCATAAGTCTATAACAATGTAACAATATGGTGACGGACTTAGGATTATTTTTCACGGCGTCGAAAAATTTTAAACGCTAGATGTCTATCGATAAATATTAATTTTTTCGGGTCCGGTCAGGTTAAAATAAAAAAGAATAAATAGTCAATAACATATTTGAACGTTAACAACGTAATGTCTTCATTATTAGAACAAGAGTAACAAATCATGCTTCAACAACCTTACCTTTATCAACATAACTTATTCATACAAAAACAATATCCAATAAAAATTCAATGTTGTACCAGAAAATTATAGAAAAAAACTAAAAATATATCATTTACTTTTTAGTAATCTTCCTACTCTAATAAAAGAGTAATTTGAGGTGCCACGTGACAGCACCACAATCATCTTCACCAAAATTAATTTTTCCGTCTCTCTCTCATATTAAATAATTAACTTAATTACTAATAATATTATTTAACATTCTTTTAAATTTAATAAATTAAAAAGAGATCTATTTATTAATGCTATTTCTAAATAAATAATTTTTTATAAAATAATTATTTTTTATAAAATAAAACTTTTTTAAAAATATGAAATATTTTAAAAAGTGGTATTATTACAAATTCAATATTTTAAAACCAAAAATAATTAATTTGGGAGTTATAATAATAAAAAATTTTAAAATGACATTTTTATAAGGTTTATTTTAGAACAAAATGTTTATTATTTTTGGAAAAAAAATTAAAACAAAATTTTAAAAAGTTGATATCACTGTTTTATTAGTTATAGTCATTTCTCATACGTAATTTCAATCATATAATATCTTAGAATATCATTTTATAATTAACAAATTTTAGTATATTAATATTTTATTTATTCAACCCGTGTAATACACGGGTTTACTAAAGCTAGTATAATCTTCCTACTCTAATAAAAGAGTAATCTGAGGTGTCACGTGTCAATACCATAATCATCTTCATCAAAATTTTCTTGCCTCTATCTCATCTTAAATAATTAACTTAATTACTAATAATATTATTTAACATTCTTTTAAATTTAATAAATTAAAAAGAGATCTATTTATTAATGCTATTTCTAAATAAATAATTTTTTTATAAAATAATTAATTTTTATAAAATAAAACTTTTTAAAAATACAAAATATTTTAAAAAGTGGTATTATTACAAATTCAATTTTTTAAAACCAAAGATAATTAATTTGGGAGTTATAATAAGAAAAAATTTAAGAATGACATTTTTATAATGTTTGTTTTAGAACAAAATGTTATTATTTTGGAAAAAAATTAAAACAAAATTTTAAAAAGTTGATATCACTGTTTTATTAGTTATAGTCATTTCTCATACGTAATTTTAATCATATAATATCTTAGAATATCATTTTATAATTAATAAATTTTAGTATATTAATATTTTATTTATTCAACCCGTGTAATACACGGGTTTACTAAAGCTAGTATAATATCTATAGTATCTTAATATTCATTTCACAAGGGTAAGAATGTAATTTCACACAAATCTCTTAAAATTAAGAGATGTACAACTTCTGTTGCATAGGGTACAAGCAGGAGACTTTTGTTGCTCGATGCTCGATTCATTTCACAGATGACAATCCTCAGACTTTTCTGATGCTCGATTCATTTCACAGATGACAATCCTTAGACTTTTTCTAATGCTCGATGCTCGATTCTCGGACCAAAGACCAAGACCAAGGAACCGCCAAGACCAAAGAAGAAGGTCTGCGACCTTCTTTTCTTCTGCACATGTGAAATGGCTGAGGATTGTCACCAAAGTAGAAGGTCTGCCATTGATTTTCAAAGAAGGTTTGCGTTCAATTTTCAAATGGGCAGGCATTTTCAAATGGGCACACAATTGGATCGATTTATACACCCAAAACGTGAAGAATTACTCTATACAACTTCAAAACGTGAAGGTTGAGGATTTCCTCTACCATACGTGAGTGCTGCTCTTCTCTTCCTATTATATCTTTGCTCTATTTTTGCTCTAATCTTGTATGTGGCATCTATTATCGTCTCAGATTCTGAGGTTCTTGTGTTTCAGTTTTTAGGGTTTTAGGGTTTTTAGTGTTTCAGATTTGTAGAAAGTTTTAGGGTTTTTAGTGTTTCAAATTTGCAGAAATTATGTTCTTTTTAGCTTAGGTCAGTGTGTTTTGATGAAGGATTTTTGTGGTTTGAGATGAGCTGATTCTACACACCCGTTGATTGGGTTTGGTTTGTGTATTTTGGTGATTAGTAGAATATTCATACCAAATAAGTTGATGGTTGATTGATTGGGTTTGGTTAATTCAAGGCTCAGACATATCCTACTTATTTGATTTACCCTTTGAGAAGTTGCAATCAAGGGTCAGACAAAAGAAGGTAGTTTTTATTTATGTGGTATCTAGAAGGTTACCTAATAATTCAGTTAAGTATTTTTGAATGTTTTGCAAGTCGGTGAGTTAAGTAACAGATGTAAATGGGTTGTGTCATAATGAGTAACTTTTAGTTTAGATCAAAGTGAGTCGGGTTGGGCTGCTTGAAAAACAGTTTTTCACGTCGTTTCAAGAACTGTTTGACAAGAAACAAAACAAACCTTGCTTAAACCAAAAACCTTAAAAAAAGTGTTAATTCAATTTTTAGTTAGGCTTCCTATTTAAACCTTCTTTTAAAACAATTGATTTTGACCTGTACCTATTTTAGTAAAATAAAGTGAATTTTTCACTTAAAGGAAATGACCTGAAAGAAGTTGGTGTGGCTGAAACCTTCTCTTGTAACTTCTTTTGTTTTAGTTAAGTTATTAAATAGAATGTGACACAACCTTTTCTAATCTAAATTTAGTTATAATTTGATATTTTGATCAGACCTTGCTTTTGATTACTTAGAATGCATTTTCAAGACTTTGCTTAAAGAGGTGAAAAAGAAGTTTAGGAATTGGAATCAAAACCGGTTAATAAACGTAGGATTAAAAGGAAACATTGAACCCTATACCTTGACATCAGTTTATATTTGGTCACACCTAAACCACACTGGTTTTAACTTGAACCGGATTGGGCCAAAAAACTTATTTGTGCAAAAAACAAGTACAATGTTATATATTGTTTCCGTGTTGAAAACTAACGGTAAATGCACGTTGTAAATTGTAGAAAACAAATATCCTATTATATATTGTTGTCGCAATGTAAACTAATGAAAAACGAGTATCGCGTTGTAATTTCTTGCTGCCGTCGCAACGCGCGGGTTTCTTACTAGTAATATAATATATAAAACAAAAGAAACCATGAAATATTTCATTACTTTTATAACTGAAAGAAAACAAACACTAAACATAAATATAGTATTCATGTTCCAAGATTTCAATTCTCCATTTTGATTTTAATTTCACAGTTAGAAATATTTAAAAATTAATTTTAAATAATAATATTAATATAGGAGTGTGAATTAATTAAATGTTAGATATTATCTTCCTACTCTAATAAAAGGGTATCTGGGATGACACGTGTCAACACTACAATCATTCTCACCAAAATTTTCCCGTCTCTCTCTCCTATTAAATAATTACCTTAATTACTAATAATATTATTTAACACTTTTTTAGATTTAATAAATTAATAAAGAGATCTATTTATTAATGTTATTTCTAAATAAATAATTTTTTTATAAAATAATAAATTATTTAAAGCATAAGACTTTTTTAAAAAATACGAAATATTTAAAATTGGTATTTTTAAAAAGTTATTTTTTTAAAACCAAAAATAATTAAATTTAAGAGTTATAATAAGAAAATTATTAAAAATGATATTTTTATACGGTTTGTTTTAGAACAAAACATTTATTTTTTTTGAAAAAAATAAAGTTTTAAAAAGTTGATATCACTATTTTATAACTTACAGTCATTTCTAATACATAATTTCAGTGATATTATATCTTAAAATATTATTTTATAATTAATAAATTTTGTTATATTAATTTTTTATTTATTCAACCCGTGTAACATACGGGTTACTATAGCTAGTATTAATATAGAAGGAATGTGAATTAGAAGATTACGTGATTAGAATCTTTTAATTAGAATACCTAATTGAAATATTTTAATTAGAGATTAGAGATAATTTTATTATCTAATTAATATTAATATTTTAAAAATCAAACAAGATTACCTATACATTTAATTGGAATTGAAATGACTCTATTATGAAGTATTACTTTATTTAATCTTTTATTTATTCGTCTACATTCTATATAAATTGATCTTGTCATTCAAGAAAAGAAATTAAATTGGTATCATCCCACGGTAGTTTTTTTTTTTTTTGTCACTCATAAATTTCATCTCTATCAAAGTCTTTATTTTTAGACTTCTACAAGTCTCTTCTAACAAGTTTTCTACCCGCTCTTCCAATAGTCAAGGTGCAAGTTAGGTAAAAGGTAAAAGAGAAAACTTTGACACTCAGAACTTCAGGAGCTTAATTTTTAAAGTGACAAGAGGTGTCAAATTTCTTGAGGGTTGTGGTCAAAATTTTTGGCCTCGGTCGAAACTTAGTCCTATATATAACATAAAAGAAAAATATTGCATGGGGTGCGCAAGACCCCCTCGGGACCATATAGGTCCGCCCATGACTCACATAACTCTTTTAGAGCACTCACATCACATTTCTTATTTTCACCCTTATAATTACACTAAAAATCATTATTTCTTCTGTGGCAACCTTAAAAATTTGGTCAATTAATTTAATATAAGATTTCCTCATATGTTAGTATCGACTTTTAGCTGCTATATATATATATATATATACATATATATCTTGCATGCTATATAAATACATGTTTTACGTATGCATATTTACATACATGAAATTATATACTCAAATCTTTGACTCTTGATACTATTGATGTGCTATGCATTTGCATGCAAAGAATTTACGTATGCATGTTTACATGCATAACGTTGTATATCTAATATACCAATCCTTGTTATTATTGACTATGTATATTAGGCTCTTGCATGATTGCATGTATAAACTTTACGTGAGCATGTGTAAATATTATTATGATACGTTTACAAGCATGCATGCATGGAAAAAAATTCACTTACGCATGTATGTGATTTTGTGGTAATACATTAGGATAAATCAAAACTCATTCACATGACTAATCATACAACCAAACTCAACAACCTATATATATTTAAAACTTAACCTAATCACCACATCAAGATCAAATCTCGGTCCATCTAACATTAAACACCCGATTTAACATTTTAAACATGAAACTAACAAACCAATCATGACTAGATGATTTGATAATCCTTGTGGTCGACGCCTAGCGGCCAAAGACACCAAAAACTCCCTTGGTCCGCCACCTATCACCACCTAATGATACCACCACCCGCCACCACATAACCCTACTATCACCACCACTCGCCACCTAGCTCTACCACAATCATAACCATCAAGAGAGGTGGCAACCTCTCGGCAGCCCTTGACACCAACAACCATTACAACCCGCCACCACATCACCATCATGATTGCAATTACGAAAGGTGGCGGCCTCTAAGCATCTCTCGGCCACCATGATAACACATAAGAGGAGCTACACCTCTTGAGTCACCAAAGCTAGGACCTAGGCTATAACCACCTACCCTTGTCCGAGCACTATAAAAGCGCCTCTCGGTTGCCCTTCAATCGCACACTACACCACCATCTAAGTTCCTTGATCTCTCTCGGATACTCTTTGGGACACAAGCATGCCACAACCTTAACCGCACACCATCACCATGGTCCTATGACTTTCTCTCGTGTATGTATATATATATTCAGATAATCTTTACATAATAAAGCAAAATAATAAAAGAAGATAGATTGTGGGAACAAACATTGTTCCAAAAATGATTTGTATTGTTTGTTTAAATAAACTAAAAATATAAATAAATTGAGAAAATTCTGATAAATTCACAGAATGATCCATTTAAAGTATAAAGGTCTCTGGAATTATTTCAGAATTTATTTCCATGTTATAATGGAAATACGAATTTTTATATGTTCTGCAGTAGAAAAATCAAAACAAATACTTAAAATATATAATAAATTCTGAAAAAATCAAGGACGCATATTTAAATCTTAATCTGCATAATATATAAAGTTTATAATTTTTAGAGTTATATAGCTATTTTTGCGAAATATTGGGATTATTTTGAAAATTTCAGAAACTAATCTGTTATGTGTTGGATTCTGATAAATTTATGAGATGTTGTATTTCATGTGGAGAACCTTCTCTAAACTTTTGGGAATTTATGGACTACAGAAACTATTTTTAATGATTTTTGGTGAATTTATAACAAATATAGAAAATAATCGGAAACTTGTTAAAATACAAGAAATTAATATGTTATTTCAGAATTATAAATCTATTTTTTATAAAAATGTAGAGATTTACTAAGGTTCTAAAAATTTTAAAGAAAATATTTACATATTAAATATTTTGCTTATAGGTCCGCACGTGGAATCCAGGTGAGATTCATGGCCCCATTTTCCTACGTTTTACTTAAATATTATTTTTGGGAAAAAGCATAATGATTTGGTTTGATGCATAATTTTTATGGATCCTTCAGGGTATAGGCTGTCACGGACACAACTATTAATTCGGAATAGGAACCGTTGGATAATATGAGTAACACTATTAGGAACAATGTTTCCTGCACACAACAGGATGAGTGTTGTGGTGCTGTATTATTTGGCAGATATGTAAATATTCCATGACAGTATGATTATTGTGATGAGGCTTGGTTGTGACTTATGCATCAAATATTTTGTTTGACTCTAAACTTATGAACTCACCAACTTATGTTGACTATTTTGAGTATGCTTTTTCAGGAAATGATGCCTAACACATTTGACTTTAGTTTTGATGTTCATAATGGCTGGGGTGAAATAGTTGGAAAAGTTTGTGTGACCATAACTGTCAACATTGTTGACTACAGCGTGTATGTGGACGCGCACTTTCATCACCTCTGAAGACATGCTATAGTTTAATAGTGTTGTAGAAAGATTATATCAAATTTTGAAAACTTATGTTATATGATGTAATCTCGGCAATTATGAATAAAGCATGTCCTATTTTATGATTATATGTGTGTATGCATATTGTATTTACTACACTATAATTAATGCACTCTGATCAAACGAGTCACACCCAAACAGCATTTCATGCTTCCGCCGGGAAGTGACAGGTTGGTATCAGAGCCATTGGTTATAGGGAATTAGGTGTTTTAAAAATATCTAGACTATAACTATAAGATCAAGATGTACTTAGAACTATTCTCTATGATATGATTTTATAATTTTATGATATTATGTGAATTATATGGATTATGTGGCTATATGAGAACCTTATGTGAGTATGTGTATATAAGCTTTTATATATATTACTAATGGCATGCAAAATTGTAAGAGAATTTTGCAGTTAATATGGATAGTTACCCCTATGAAACTGACCCTTCCGAAGGATCATACCATAGCAACTCTGAGGATATAACGCCTGAACCCGAACCTCCCCAGATTATGAAAACCTCTCAAGTTGAAATAGAGAATCATATTAAACCCAAATTCTATGTTCCACAAGCACCAGTAAACATTGGGGGATTTACAATTAAAACCCCTAGAAAGAAGATATTACGTGGCAGTAAGTTTGCAGCTGAAGATATAAGAAAATCTGATTCTAACTCCTCTGAAGACAAGGCTAAGATAAGTAAAAGACAAAGGCTGGATGAGGACCAGGCAAAAATGGCTCAGCAGACCCTTAAGAGACTTAAGAAGATACAACAGGAGGTCAAAAGAATTCGGGAAGATGTTGAGGAAATAAAGGCACCTAAGGGAAATATCCTTACTAAGATATGGAACTGGGTTAGCGGAAACGAGATTTTCATTTTAAATTTATGTCCTCTCTTTAAGTAATAAGGATTTAATAAATGTCTTTTGTGTTTTAACTATCTAATTGCTATATAAACCTTGTGTTGAGATTTTCTCCTATGATGCTAACTATAAATAAATATAGTAAATCATGCCGCCAAAAGGAAACACACAACCAGTACGAAGAACAGCACGAGTAGGACGACCTAGAACTCGACTCGTGGAAGAAACTCCTACCAATACCACAACCAATGAAAATGATAGGATTTCTCAGATAGTGGCTCAACAGATAGAAGCTGCCTTACCTACCCTAATAGCTCAACTATAACAAAACTTAGGACAAGGGATGACCCCTCATGAAGAACATAAAAATATCAATACCAGAAACCCACAAGGTGAGGAAATATTAAACGGAGCTGAAAAGGGGTCTTCTTACAAGACTTTTATGTCTTGCAGACCCCGAGAATTCAATGGAAAAGGGGGAACGGTACAATCCCTACGGTGGTTAGATGAAATAGAATCAATTTTGGAAATCAGTAATTGTGCCGACAACAACAAAACCCTTTTTGCCTCACATTCTCTAAAAGGAGAAGCCCAATCATAGTGGAAAATGGAAGTGCACACCAGGGGAAAACACCACACCAATGAGTTAAAATGGGAAGATTTTAGAAACCTAGTCATTGAAAAATACTGTCCCTATAATGAGATAGAAAAACTGGAAACTGAATTCCTAGCATTAGAAATGGAGGGAGCAGCACACCGAGAATACACTGATAGGTACAATGAACTCCCTCGACTTGTGCCACACCTTGTGACCCCAGAAACAAAAAGAATAGGTAGATATATATGGGGATTAGTACCACAGATAAGAGGAATGGTAAAATCTGCTTTGCCCAAGACCTTCCAAGACGCTGTAAGCTTATCTGGAAGTTTGACTGATGAAATGTTAACGAATGGATCCTTAAGTAACCCAAGAGTAGCAGAAAAGAGAAAATAGGATGGTAGCCACTTTGGGAATAGGTTTGGAGGAAATACTCAGAAAAGGGCAAATAGACAGCCAACTAGAAATTTCTTAGGACTGGCCCAAGAAAAACCCCAAACAGATAACCAACCAAAATGCAACAACTGCCAAAGGTATCATACAGGAAGATATGCAAATGTAGTCTGTTACAATTGCAAAAGAAAGGAACATGTCTCCCGGGATTGTAAAAATCCTACCGAATCAAGACCTGCATGTTACTAGTGTGGAGACAAAAATCACTACCGTGATAAGTGCCCACAACTGAAGGGCAAAGCCCCAATAAAAACAAACCAATCCTCATGGAAGAGCATTCATAATGCAAGCTGAGGAAGTCCAACAAGAACCGAAAGTGGTAACGGGTACGTTTCTTATTAATAATCAATACGCCACCGTATTATTTGATACAGGAGCAACCCGTAGTTTTATTTCGAGTACATTCAGGCCATTGATTAATCGAAAATCAGAGAAACTAAGACCTGAATATATGGTAGAACTGGCAGATGGAAAAATAATTAAAGCATGTGAAATTATACCTAACTGTACTATAATTTTAGATGGTTATTGATTTCCTATAAATTTAATTCCTATCGAGTTAAAAGGGTTTGATATGGTAGTAGGGATGGATTGGTTATGTAAAAACCAAGCAGAAATTATACGTGGGAAAAGAATGATAAGAATACCTCTGGCTAAAGAAAATAAGATCCTTTACGTATATGGGGAAAAACCTATAAGCACAATAAAAATAATTTCTAGCAAGAAAGCACAGGATTGCCTACAGAAGAATTGTTTAGCTTTTCTAGCCCATATAAGTAGCACCAAACAGGATAAAGTAAGCCTCGAAAGTGTTCCAGTTATCAGGGAATACCCGGATGTTTTTTCTGATAAATTACCTGGTTTACCTCCTCAATGGCAAGTAGAATTCTGAATAGAATTAATGCCAGGAACTGCCCCTATAGCTAAGGCACCATATAGATTGGCACCCACAGAGATGAAAGAGTTAATGAATCAACTGTAAGAATTACTGGATAAAGGATTCATACGCCCTAGCGTATCACCTTGGGGTGCACCAGTTTTATTTGTAAAGAAGAAAGATGGAACTTACAAAATGTGCATAGATTATAGAGAACTCAATAAGGTGACCATAAAGAATAGGTATCCTTTACCTAGAATAGATGACTTATTTGATCAACTACAAGGATCTAGCTATTTTTCTAAAATTGATTTAAGGTCAGGATATCATCAACTAAGAGTTCAAAGGGAAGATATACCAAAAACTGCATTCCGAACAAGATATGGTCATTATGAATTCCTTGTAATGCCATTTGGATTAACTAATGCACCTGCAGCATTCATAGATCTAATGAATAGAATATATCAGCCATACCTGGATAAGTTTATCATAGTCTTTATTGATGATATCTTAATCTATTCAAAGAACAAGGAAGATCATGAAGAGCACTTGAGAATGGCTCTAGAACTACTATAAAAGGAAAAATTATATGCAAAATTCTCAAAATGTGAATTTTGGAAGAGGGAAATACAATTTCTAGGACATGTAGTTAACCAGAAAGGAATACAGGTTGATCCGGCAAAAATTGAAGCTGTTAAAAATTAGGAGGAACCAAAGACGCTAACAAAAATACGTCAATTCTTAGGATTAGCTGGATACTACAGAAGATTTATAGAAAACTTCTCAAGAATAGCTCAGCCACTTACTGAGTTAACTCAAAAGGACAGACCGTACATATGGGGGGACAAACAAAAGGCTGCATTTGAAATATTAAAAGATAAATTATGCAGTGCTCCAATATTGGCATTGCCAGAAGGGACGGAAGACTTTATCGTGTATTGTGATGCTTCACGCCAAGGATTTGGATGTGTTTTAATGCAACAAAATAAGGTAATAGCTTACGCCTCTAGACAACTTAGGGGAAGTGAAAAGAACTACACTACCCATGACTTGGAACTGGGAGCAGTAGTATTTGCACTAAAGATTTGGGGACATTACCTTTATGGAACAAAGTGTGTAGTATACACAGATCACAAAAGCCTACAACACATACTTGATCAAAAATATGCTGAATATGAGACAAAGAAGGTGGGTAGAGTTATTAAGTGATTAATTGTGAAATCAAATATCATCCCGGAAAGGCAAATGTGGTAGCGGACGCACTAAGTAGGAAAGAAAGAACAAAACCTACACGCGTGCGTGCCATGAGAATAAAACTATGTCATGACTTGATAAAACAAATACGGGAAGCCCAGGAGCAGGATAAACCCACCCTAGCAAGACAAATAAAGGAGTTGGAGGAAGATATGAGTGGGATTCTCAAATTCAAGGGAAGGATCTGGATACCAGATAATGGTGTACTCAGAGAAACCATTTTACAGGAAGCTCACAAATCTAGATATTCGGTACATCCAGAGAATAATAAAATGTACAAAGATCTGAAAAGGCAATACTGGAGGCCTGGAATGAAGAAATCAGTCAGAGAATTTGTAAGCAAGTGTGATGTATGTTCAAGGGTAAAAGCAGAATATCAAAAGCCATCTGGATATCTACAACAACCCGAAATCCTAGAATGGAAATAGGATCAGATAACTATGGATTTCGTGACAAAGTTACCAAGAACAACAAATGGGCATGACACTATTTGGGTTATAGTAGATAGGTTAACCAAGTCAGCACATTTCCTACCAATTAGGGAGGATTACAAATTGGAAAGATTGGCAAGAATCTATATCAAGGAAATTGTATCCAAACATGGAATGCCCACCTCAATCATCTCTGACAGAGATAGTAGGTTCACCTGTAGATTTTGGCAAACCTTGCAAAAAGCATTAGGAACCCGAATAAATCTGAGTACAGCTTACCATCCGCAGACTGATGGACAGAGTGAGAAAACAATACAGACTTTAGAAGATATGTTAAGAGCCTGTGCATTAGATTTTGGTGTAAATTGGGATACACACCTTCCTCTAGTAGAATTTTCCTATAATAACAGTTACCACACAAGTATTGGAATGGCTCCATTTGAGGCGCTGTATGGCAGAAAATGTAGATCACCCTTGTGTTAGAATGAAGTAGGAAATCAACAACTTACAGGTTCGGAACTTATCCAAGAAACCTCTGATAGGATTGTTGAAATTAAGAAAAGGTTAAAGACTGCTAGAGATCGACAGAAAAGCTACGCTGATAAAAGAAGAAAACCCTTAGAATTTCATATTGGGGACAAAGTTTATTTAAAGATATCACCTGCCAAGGGTATAGTTCGGTTTGAGAGAAGGAATAAACTAAACCCTAGGTATATTGGACCATTTGAAATCACTGACACAATAGGACCCGTAGCTTATAAGCTAAATTTACCTTCAGAATTAAGTGGAATTCATAATATTTTTCATGTGTCCAATTTAAAGAATTGCTTAACATATGAAGCATTAAAAATTCCAATTCAAGAAGTAAAGGTGGACAAAAAGCTTCAATTCTCAGAAGAGCCCACAGCCATAGTAGGAAAAGAAATTAAGAAATTGAGAAGAAGTAAAATCCATATAGTGAAGGTTAAATGGAATGCCAAGAGAGGTTTAGAATATACTTGGGAAAGAGAGGATGAGATCAACAAGAAGTATCCTCACTTATCGGAAGTTGATAACCAGATAAGTTCTCCTCTACCATAGGTACTCTTAATTTAATTTTGGGACGAAATTTTTTTTTACGGGGGGAGAATGTGACAACCTTAAAAATTTGGTCAATCAATTTAATATAAGATTTCCTCATATGTTAGTATCAACTTTTAGCTGCTATATATATATACATATATATCTTGCATGCTATATAAATACATGTTTTACGTATACATATTTACATACATGAAATTATATACTCAAATCTTTGACTCTTGATACTATTGATGTGCTATGCATTTGCATGCAAAGAATTTACATATGCATGTTTACATGCATCAGGTTATATATCTAATATACCAATCCTTGTTATTATTGACTATGTATATTAGGCTCTTGCATGATTGCATGTATAAACTTTACGTGAGCATGTGTAAATATTATTATGATACGTTTACATGCATGCATGCATGGAAAAAAATTCACGTACGTATGTATGTGATTTGTGGTAATACATTAGGATAAATCAACACTCATTCACATGACTAATCATACAACCAAACTTAACAACCTATATATATTTAAAACTTAAACCTAATCAGCATATCAAGATCAAATCTCGGTTCATCTAACATTAAACACCCGATTTAAAATTTTAAACATGAAACTAACAAACCAATCATGACTAGATGATTTGATAATCCTTGTGGTCAACACCTAGCGGCCAAAGACACCAAAAACTCCCTTGGTCCGCCACCTATCACGACCTAATGATACCACCACCCCCCACCACATAACCCTACTATCACCACCACTTGCCACTTAGCTTTACCACAATCATAACCATCAAGAGAGGTGGCACCCTCTCGGCAGCCCTTGACACCAACAACCATTACAACCCGCCACCACATCACCATCATGATTGCAATTAAGAAAAGTGGCAGCCTCTAAGCATCTCTCGGCCACCATGATAACACATAAGAGGAGCTACACCTCTTGAGTCACCAAAGCTAGGACCTAGGCTATAACCACCTAGCCTTGGCCGAGCACTATAAAAGCCCCTCTCGGTTTCCCTTCAATCGCACACCACACCACCATCTAAGTTCCTTGATCTCTCTCGGATACTCTTTGGGACACAAGCACACCACAACCTCAACCGCACACCATCACCTTACTCTCCTCAGTTTTTCTTGGAACACCACCTTCCAAAAACAACCGTAAGCATCACTACCATCACCTCTTGGATACTCCAAGAAACATCATCATCCTCACCAGCATTCAAGCAACCGTGTACCAGCCCTTGGATTCTCGCAGCAACAACATCCAAAAAGGTTGTTAGAACTCAACTCTAAATTAAGTTTTATACATCAATACATATATACAAACGTGAATGTGTTTAAACACATATGGTCCTATGACTTTCTCTCGTGTATGTATATATATATCCAGATAATCTTTACATAATAAAGCAAAATAATAAAAGAAGATAGATTGTGGGAACAAACATTGTTCCAAAAATGATTTGTATAGTTTGTTTAAATAAACTAAAAATATAAATAAATTTGAGAAAATTCTGATAAATTCATAGAATGATCCTTTTAAAGTATAAAGGTCTCTGGAATTATTTTAGAATTTATTTCTATGTTATAATGGAAATACGAATTTTTATGTGTTTGCAGTAGAAAAATCAAAACAAATATTTTAGTATATAATAAATTCTGAAAAAATCAGGTATGCAATGTTAAATCTGAATATGCATAATATATAAATTTTATAATTTTTGGAGTTATATAGCTATTTTTGTGAAATATTGGGATTATTTTGAAAATTTCAGAAACTAATCTGTTATGTGTTGGATTATGATAAATTTATGAAATTTTATATTTCGTGTTGAGAACCTTCTATAAAATTTTGGGAATTTATGGACTGCAGAAACTATTTTTAATGATTTTTGGTGAATTTATAATAAATATAGAAAATAATCGGAAACTTGTTAAAATACAAGAAATTAATATGTTATTTCAGAATTATAAATCTATTTTTTTATAAAAATGTAGAGATTTACTGAGGTTCTAAAAATTTTAAAGAAAATATTTACATATTAAATATTTTGCTTATAGGTCCGCACGTGGAATCCAGGTGAGATTCATGGCCCCGTTTTCCTACGTTTTACTTGAATATTATTTTTGGGGAAAAGCATACTGATTTGGTTTGATGCATAATTTTTGTGGATCCTTCGGGGTATAGGCTGTCATGGACACAACCATTAATTCGGAATAGGAACCGTTTGATAATATGAGTAGCGCTATTAGGAACTATGTTTCCTGCACACAACAGGATGAGTGTTGTGGTGCTGTATTATTTGGCAGAAATGTAAATACTCCATGACAGTATGATTATTGTGATGAGGCTTGGTTGTGACTTATGCATCAAATATTTTGTTTGACTCTAAATCCATGAACTCATCAACTTATGTTGACTGTTTTGAGTATACTTTTTCAGGAAATGATGTCTAACACGTTTGACTTTAGTTTTGATGTCCATAATGGCTGGGGTGAAATAGTTGGAAAAGTTTGTGTGACCATAACCGTCAACATTGTTGACTACAGCGTGTATGTGGACGCGCACTTTCATCGCCTCTAAAGACATGCTATAGTTTAACAGTGTTGTAAAAAGATTATATCAAATTTTGAAAACCTATGTTATATGATGTATCTCGGCAATTATGAATAAACGCATGTCCTATTTTATGATTATATGTGTGTATGCATATTGTATTTACTACACTATAATTAATGCACTCTGATCAAACGAGTCACACCCAAACAGCATTTCACGCTTCCGTCGGGATATAACATCTTCTCTCTCCTTTTAATTAAATAATATATTTGTATACATTTTTCATTACTTTTTCTTTCTCCTCCACTCACAACCACTTTTAAAAATATTAAAAAATTTATAAGGGTTGAAAAGTGAATCCTTAAATTTACAGATGAACAGTAACATTTTCTCTCTCCTTCACTTACAACCACTTAAATCATTTCATATAATTTAAGAACTCATACTCACATAATTTTAAGGAATGGGCTGTGAATGCTCTTATATTATAGTAGTGAGCATGACTAGCACTATACATGTTGAAAAAGGGGATCGTGAAATTTAAAAGCTTAGTTATAACGACTAATTATACACCAGTATTAATAATTTGAAAAAAATTCAGTGCAAAACACTTATAAAAAATGTAATAAGAAAATATATTGTAAAAGTTAATCCCCGAAGCAAAGGAGAAAAATAACAAATACATAAATGGTAACTTTTATTAAAGTTCAAAAGCTTAAGTGTAAATTAGAATAACTTGAAAGTTCAATTGCAAAACTTAAAAAATAAAAAAAATAAAATAAATTAAAATAAAAAAAAGATAAAATAAGCATGTAGTCACTTTGGAAAAAACAAGTGCTTTGATTAGTTAAAAAGTTCCCAGACGTTTAAGTACAAAATTATAGAAAAATAAAATACGTTTAATAATTTATATAGAGAAAAAATCATTTGTGGTAAAACTGAGAAATTAACCCAATTGCAAAACTCTACTATTCGTTATCTTTTCTATTTGTTAAATACTTCAGTATTAAAATAAAATAATAATTAATTTAAATAGTATTTAGTGATAAAAATACAAATAGAAATATTAATGTCAATGGAGGGCTAGTACACTTAATAATGGTTCTCTTAGAGGGGGTTGATATAAAGTAATTTGAAATAATTTAGAAATAATAGTATGATAGGTTTGTTGTTAAAAAATAATGTTAATCTAAAATATTATATAATAATTAATGTATTGAATTAAATGATCTATTATGTATTAAGTAATGTATTAATTAAAAGAAGTTTATTAAATGGGAGTAAATTATAAAATATTACATAGAATATTTGTATCATATTCTTAAAATTTCATATTTGTAACACCCCGAAAAGTCAAAACGAGTCAAAATGGGTTAGAGGCTTATTAATGGGTATTTAATAGAAAAAGAAAGGATTATGGGCTAATTTGAGTTTATGGACAAGAACTTGAGCAATTGAGGCCCATGATCAGCCTTAACCTACCCAAATGCAGCCACCATCTTCTCATTTCAACCCTAACAACAAGAATTCGTAGAGAGAGAAAGTAGAGAGAGAAAGTGCAAGAAACACAAGATTTGAAGCTTGTAAGATCAAGGGATTGAGGATCTGGGTGTTTGTGCATCAAATCTCAAAGAAAGGAGTAACAAACAAGGTAAGAAACGACTTCTAAGCCTTCTGTAAATCAAACCCAGATTCTAGGGTTTTGGGGTTTTGAAAAGTTTAAAGAAACACATAAAGGTCGAATTTTTACGTATGAAAACGTGTAAAAAGCTTAGATTTGGCTTCATGGAAGGTAAACTAAGGATTTGGACGTAAAAGTTAAGATTTTGGGTTAAAAACGGGCTGGATCTGAGTTTTTATTCATCCAGCGAAACTGGGTCCCGATCCAGCGAAACTGTGAGTTAATCCAGCGAAACTGTGTACTCATTCAGCGAGACTAGGAGAAATTCCAGCGAAACTACAGTTTCATTTGGGCGAAACTACAGTTTCGCCGGGATTCTCGCTAAGACCCAGACTGACCCATAGACTTCGCGAAAGTAGGAAATTCTAACGAAAGTTGGGCGCTCAAGGCAGCGAATCTGTCTAGCGAAACTAGCAGAAGTGCTGCCCAGCGAAACTGCTGGCGAAACTGCAGTTTCGCTGCAGCGAAACTGTGGGCGAAACTATGAAGAAAATGACGTTTTTGTGTATTAACTTTCGTGCAGCTAGAGTGTTTGGACTATAGCTTAAGTAACTTAGGATTGAAGTTATTTGCTAAGTTCAGGTGAGTCCTAGATCCCCTTATTTAAACGTTTTTCCATGTTTTTGGGGCTATTATGCATAGTAAACATAAGGTTTTCAAGATAAGGATTTCAAGATGCTTTAACAAGAAAATACATTTTTCCTAAAGTAAAATGTGACACTTAAATAGCTCAAAATAATTTTCGGGCGCGCTGACCTGGCAGCCCGGCCCCAGCCAGGGGCGTTGCCCCTTGGACCCCACTAGGGGCTGCTGCCCCTAGAACCCCGCTGTCAGGGCTGCCGCCCCCGAACCCCCGCTGTCCCGCGGAGGGTCGGTTACGTGTTATGATGACTAGTACTTGGTATGTCGTATACTTAATAAGTTACGTATTATATATTAAGTGAAAGATAATATTAATGAGAAGTGGAACTTAATGAATGTTACCCCCGGGCCCTTATGATGACGAAAAGTCTTGCAAGCACTATGATAGACTTCACTTATGTGAGTCTGACGTATGACGATGGATCCGTATTCATGAGCGGGCTATGTGCCTAGCAGTGTGGATCAACTGTCGGGGGAAGCTACCATGAAGATGTGTACCGACGGGGATCGATCAACCGTCGGGGGTAGCGACCATGGATAACGTGTACCGACGGGGATTGACATTCGTTGTCAATCAACATGGAGATCTTGCTTTGTGCAATCTCGCCTATGATGAAGTGAAATGTAATGAAAGAATGAAAGATAATGAACATGCCTAATGTGATGCAAGTAACATTTGAAGTATGATGTTTGCATGGTCATTATATGAAGGATAAAAGATTATATTTTCTTATTTATATAAAACTAGAACTCACTCAGCGTAGCTGACTTTTTATGCATAATAGTGGACAGGTAAGCGCTGAGGCTGAGGATGGCACCACGAAGTTGCTTGGGAGTAATGGATGGCATTCCTGTTATTGAAGTCTTTATTGTAATTAATAAACAAGGAATATGTTTTGTTTACATTTAAAGGACAAATGTATGAGTACAATGGGGTTTTTAAGTTTTAAATGAATGTTAAAATATCTTCCGCTGCAATGTTTTGTTATTAAACTGATTTTATGCTATGGTTAACCAACTGTGAGGCTTCCCGGGAACGGGGCCTTACAATATTATGCTCCAATATTGGCATTGCCAGAAGGGACGGAAGACTTTATCGTGTATTGTGATGCTTCACGCCAAGGATTTGGATGTGTTTTAATGCAACAAAATAAGGTAATAGCTTACGCCTCTAGACAACTTAGGGGAAGTGAAAAGAACTACACTACCAATGACTTGGAACTGGGAGCAGTAGTATTTGCACTAAAGATTTGGGGACATTACCTTTATGGAACAAAGTGTGTAGTATACACAGATCACAAAAGCCTACAACACATACTTGATCAAAAATATGCTGAATATGAGACAAAGAAGGTGGGTAGAGTTATTAAGTGATTATGATTGTGAAATCAAATATCATCCCGGAAAGGCAAATGTGGTAGCGGACGCACTAAGTAGGAAAGAAAGAACAAAACCTACACGCGTGCGTGCCATGAGAATAAAACTATGTCATGACTTGATAAAACAAATACGGGAAGCCCAGGAGCAGGATAAACCCACCCTAGCAAGACAAATAAAGGAGTTGGAGGAAGATATGAGTGGGATTCTCAAATTCAAGGGAAGGATCTGGATACCAGATAATGGTGTACTCAGAGAAACCATTTTACAGGAAGCTCACAAATCTAGATATTCGGTACATCCAGAGAATAATAAAATGTACAAAGATCTGAAATGTCACACCCTCAAAATCCACGTGCGGAATTCTACCGCGAGGCGTGTGAACAAACCAGGATCACAGTCAATAGTTACTTGAAACGACTCTATATGCAACGTTTAACATAACAAATCAAAGTTTAAACTTTATAATTCATGCGGAAGCGTTTAAACAAATAAAACAAACCCAAAATATAAAGATAAACAAATGTATCATTGTTTAAGCGTTAGGATGCATGCTTGACCCGTGTAGTGCTCCTAACAGCAGTCCAGATTAATGACCTGAGAATAGCATACTAAAAGTCAACACACGGTTGGTGAGTTCAAGAGTTTGCGTTTAAACATAACAGTTTAACAAAAGTGTATATCAACCCAATGGTTGATGTATTTCATGCGGAAGCGTTTAAACAAATAAAACAAACCCAAAATATAAAGATAAACAAATGTATCATTATTTAAACGTTAGGATGCATGCTTGACCCGTGTAGTGCTCCTAACAGCAGTCCAGATTAATGACCTGAGAATAGCATACTAAAAGTCAACACACGGTTGGTGAGTTCAAGAGTTTGCGTTTAAACATAATAGTTTAACAAAAGAGTAATCAACCCAATGGTTGGTAAGTTCAAGAGTTTGCGTTTAATCATAACAGTTTAACAAAAGTGTCATCAACCCAATGGTTGATGTGTTTCAAGAGTTTGCGTATAAACATAACAGTTTACCAATAGTGTGTATCAACCCAATGGTTGATCAGTTCAAGAGTTTGCAGTTAAACATCCCAGTTTAACAATAGTGTGTATCAACCCAACGGTTGATCAGTTCAAGAGTTTACAGTTAAACGTCACAGTTTAACAATTGCGTATATTTAAGCATGTGCATTGTAATGGCTAGCTAGCCCATTCACAAACGATATTAAATAGTGATTTCGACATTGAAGCTGACTGTGTTATGTTTGCCTCCAGCCACGACGTCTCCATATCGTGACTAATGTTCATAGGACAAATTGCACCCGGTTGACCTCAAGTCACACAGGTGGGGCTCGTCACACCCAGTAGTACTACCCAACTTTCCCCGCTATCCAATATTAACAATTCGAAAGTGTGAGGACTTTTATAATGATAAACAGCACTATATTAATATCATACACATCTTAAATATATAATGAAAATGTTTGTAACATTACCAGTATGCTATCTCCCCCAAAAGAGTTTTAATAAAATGAACTTACCCAAAAGAAATTTAGTAAAATAGTGGGGCCTGAACTCACCCAAAAGAGATTTAGTAAAACAGTGGGGCTTGAACTCACCCAAAAGAGATTTAGTAAAACAGTGGGGCTTGAACTCACCTCGGTTCTCGTGTGATGTTGATAAGCTAGTAAATTCCTCCTAAGGAATTATAATTCACATAAGTATTTTAAATAAAAATTCATAATCTGATGTTCAATTGATCTAGGGTTTGGTTTTTCGAGGATTTGTTATAAACGTTAAATCATTTAATTATTGTTGTTAATTCTTTAATAATTAAAGATTTATAATGATTTTAACATATCATTATATTCTAAATAAATTGTAAACGTTATTTAAACATGTAAGTTTATATTTGATTTTGTAAGATTTTATAAATATTTAAATTTATAAAATCTAATTTGTATTTATCTTATCAAGATAATTCATAATTAACATTATGACGTTCATTAATAATTTGATGATTAAAATCCATTTTGTTTTTATAAAAATATCCATTTACAACATTTTGTAATAATTATATCATAATAAATAAATAAGGTTTTTAATGAAATAATTTTCCCGAAAATAATTAAATAACTTATAAAATTAACAAAGTTTATAAAAATTATTTTTATAATTTTCAGTAATTTTTCTGTATTTTTAAATGGCTCAAAAAGCTTTAAAAAAATATATGTTGGGGCAAGGGTTCGAACCCTTGACCTCTAGGATTGCAAGTGAAGACTGAACCGGTGAACCAAAGGCTTATAGCCGCAATGGTTATCGGTTTCCTTTTCTTTTAAACACAATTTCAAATTGTTCATCCCAACCAGGAACCCTAGGTTCGAATCCCAGCCAAATTGAACCCCAATTCGATTTCAATTGCAGAAACGATCATGGGGCTTTGATTCCCCATGTTTTTCCGAGCAGATACATGTATTCAATTACCATTTTGAGTTTGAATTGAAGAAGAACTCCACGATGAACAGACGCGGCAGAGAGGGACCCGATTCGAGGTGTAAACGACCACAAAACTCAAATTAAATTTACAGGAAGCTTTTAATGATGATATGGACCAACAGCCTCTTATCAATTTGATTAAAATCGATCGGAAGTTGGGATTTCTAAGAAGTTGCAGGTCGATGGGTTTGAGAGTTCGAATGAGGGTGTTTTGGTTGTTTTTGATGAAATTGAAACCAAAGGGTATTTATAAATCATCAAAGGTTCGTTAGTGCGAAGTTAGTTTGATTATTTAAGTGTTTTAGTGTGATCTGTAGTGGTTGGTCGGCCGAAAAAGAAGAAACAGTGGGTTTGGTTGTAAACGCACACGATTATTCAATTTATTGTGGGTTAGGTGTTCGAATCACCCACGAAAATGTGTCGGGAATGATTGATTGGGTTAAAACCATGTGATTTGGGTGTTTGTTGTTCGCCGGATTGTTGGCCGGAGGGTGGCCGGAGAAAGGGGTCGACGGGAAGGGGGGTTGGGTTTTAAAATTACACATTTGGTCCCTGTGGTTTAGATGGTTTATTATTTCATGCAAAAACTTTTAAAACAGGTTTCAAAAATTACAAAACCACCCCCTGGACTTATAAATCCAATTTTTTTTTAATATAAATTATTATTATTAATAATTGTGATAATAATATCATTATCATTATTAACATTATTATTTTTAATAATATCATTATTATTATTATTATTATTATCATTATTTTTATTATTATTAATACTATTATTTAATAATAATAAAAATATAAAAATAAATTGTAATTTCACATAAAAATTTTATTAAATCATGAAAAAAATTTTCGGGTTGTCACATCATCCCCCTGTTAGAGGAATTTTCGTCCCGAAAATTAAGATGTACTGGCAACATCCTTGAAACGGCTAGGATACTTACGCATCATTTCGTCCTCTCGTTCCAAAGTGAACTTAGGACCATGCCGGGAGTTCCACCGAACTCTGCCAATCAGAATTTTTCTATGCATAAGTTGTTTAACTTATCGATCCATAATTTCCAGAATATAATCTCGTGGTAAGGTGATAAGACCAACAATGATAAGAAAGGTTATCCGTCGGAATTTCTCCTATATGAAACAATCTTAACGCATATCTTGTGAATATGTATTTCTCCTTTGACCAACCATCGGTCTAAAGAAATAATAAACTATGCGAAGATCTTGGAATTGGGTCCACAATGATGGTTAAGAATATTATTAAAACAGAAAATGAATCAATCATTCAGAATAACGATTGATGTTTTAACGTCATACCACGGCGTACGACTATTTGAAACGGATGCAGGTTAATTCTCGACGTTGTGAGATAATGGGTTTGCTTTTACATAAAGATTACTCTGAACCTTCCTTGGTGGGTAAACTCGATAGCATTGCTGATCAAGTGGGTGAGAATTTGTCTAATCCGTAAAACATCACCATTAACCTCCACTGGGACATCACCTATTCTTGGCCTAAATTTTGTGGCCTCCAACCTCAGAACTCCTGACTCGACTTAGGAAAAGTCGAGGATGTCACTAATAAGTTGAAGGACTAGATCATCAGAAGACAACATGACACTCAAAGTTGTTTTTGATTTTTATCAAGTTTTGTTGTTGATAGAATTTCTGCTATGCTAACGACCCCTGATAATGGAGATCTCATCTCGTGTGACATGGTTGCTAGCATCTGTTTTGCTTTCATCGTTACCTCTGTTACATGAACAGTTTTATTAAGTTCTGTCTCCTTGGCCTTCTGTACAGCTATTTCTTCTCTTAGTTTTGCCGTCTTTTCTCTCTTTTTCACCTGATCAGTGATTTCCATGCCCATGTAATTAACACCAATTTCCTCCCCATCTTTGCTGAACACGGGTTCAACATATATTAAGAATGTTTTGGCTCCAAATAACCCAGTCTCAAAAGTAATTCCTCTTTTTACTGGTAACTCTCTCCAGAACTTCCCTTTTAAAGTCTTGTTGTTCAAATAGAAATTTAATGATTTTCAAGCTTAAGGGTTCAAAAGCGATTCAAGAAGTGATTTGAACAATAGGAAAGGTATTTGTAAACATGTTTTGCAAGGTAGCAATATCTAAGTAAGTTTACATACGTAGTTCAACAAACCATAAGCATGGTTGAGAACATTTGTATGACTAGAAAGTCATGAACATAAGTTGACAATATCTTCAGCAGAGAGAGTGTTTAGGAAGGCTACCATCGCACAATCACGTCTTGATGATAGCTCAAAATGAAAGTCGATAGATAAGGAATAAATGATTCCATATAGCTAGGTCAAATGAGGATAAAGGGAGATAAATCAATTTACGAAGTTAAGTGCTCCAAGCTTAGAATAAAAATCAACCTAAAACGATTGGGTCTCCTTTCAGGTTCCGAGATCATGCTTTGGTTTGCTAGGTCGAACCACCTTCTCCTGACGGACTATCTTGGTTTCCTTCTTTGATAACCAATTCATACGGTATTAAGTCTATGTCAAGGTCATGATGTTCGTGTACTTTTGTGTAACCTTTAATTATTACCATTGGTCAGTTTAACAGGGTAAATAATTTCTAAACAACTAGGGTTAATGCTAAGTTAAAGAATAATTCCAGAAGAATCAAAGCTATTATCAACTCTGGTATCAAATAGATGTGTAGCTATTGATGATAAGGTACACACATGTAACAACACTTAGTCTTGTCAAATGTGGCTTGCTTGCGTGATGTATTATTTTGACTTATATGACCTTTATTTCCATAATTTAACTGTTCTTACTTTCTAGCTATAGCCATTTCCTAATTCTGATTGTTTCTAACTTGTCCTGGGGTCCTAATCGACCTAGAGCACACTTATGGTACTGGTCGGAACTCCAACCTTCTTAATGTCCCCGTTTAGCGCATGTTAACTTAATCATATTAACCAACATAGCTAGGTTCACAACATTGGCATTCTTGTCTACCTTACTGCTAGATTGCTTGTTCGACCCTCCAACTTCTTTCTACTACTCACTAGATTTTTTCCAGTGTCCTTAATTCTATTTGGTCTAATGTCATAAGGTATGACATCAGCTTTGTCAATTTATGGAGTTTGTCAGTATAAAAAGCACAACCTAACCCTACCATTGCACGATTTTAGAATTACAATTCTAACTTTTGCATTTCATTCCTTAAGTAATAGTACCCAATCACTAAGGCTTTGAACTCACCTCAATAACCCTATATATAACATCACCGGTATACTAAGAATGTGCTTTAAACCGGTTACACGACATCAAAATTTTTCCTTAACATCATCCTAAAGAATAACGTAATGTATGTATAGAGAGTATCATCACTCTTCTATATTTCCTGTAATTCACTTTCATTCTAAGCATTCAATCAGTTCCTCAGTTACTGAAATACTAATTGGAGGAATGTCTCTTAAAATGATTGGAAATACCATGAAGGCTCTAAGTAGGACAGGACTTAAGTAATAGCAAGTGTCAGTAATGTTTTGTTACCCTTAACAAGGTCTTACTAGAATTATGATCCTAGCACCCTAGAGTATAGAATAGAAACTTGTAATGTTCATGATTGTTACTTCTCTCGCGTCCACGTCCTCTTCCAGACATTCTTTGGATTACCAAATATCAAAAGCTATCAGTCGTATAAAAATAGACCTTTTGTCTTGAAATGAAAAGGAAGAGAAATTCAAGGATGTAAAGAAACAGACAAGCTAGAGAATCAGTCCGAATCCGTGGGATTAACACAAATGTCATGGTTTGAATTTCGTCCAAATTCAAGGTAAGGGTGAGCATTCCTACAAGTAGAACTAATAGATAGTTAGTGGTTATGTTTTATGAAGACCGAGACTTTCTTGCTCAAGGTGTAGGAATGATGACTTATACTGACTACAATGTTACCACCCGACCAGATTCAACGGACTTAGCATGCACGACAAATTATAATTACGTGTTCACCCGTAATGGTAACTTGCTTTGCATGATCACCCCGGTTCCTCCTATCAGGTTAATATATCTTGTCAAGTATAGTGGTCATCAATGGTTGAAGTACCAAATATGTATGTATTGTATCGGGGTCGATCAATCAAGGTATACGAAAGGATCAGTAAAGTTTGGGAATCATTGACACGCCAAGGTAATTTGACCCATTTGCCTTAGAGACCTGTGTATTGACCATAGTTTATCACTCATCCCAGAAATCCCCAGGTAAGCATACCAGGTCTCGCAATGAGATATATGCGATATGCTAGCCTTAGCCCGAGGGCCTTTTGCCAGGAAATCCAGAATACAGGTGTCTATGTGTCACACAAGTTCATTTGGTTTATGGAATTCAAAACCTCGATAAGATTTTCATAGGTTAGACATAAAGTCTAAGGATTTGAACCTACGATGATAAGTTAAGTTTAGGAAGACTAGGAACAAGTAACTAACTAACTGTGTGCGGTTATAGTCTAGTGTATATGCAACCTAGTTCTCTATAACCAATGGCTCTGATACCAATCTATCACACCCTCAAAATCCACGTGCGGAATTCTACCGCGAGGCGTGTGAACAAACCAGGATCACAGTCAATAGTTACTTGGAACGACTCTATATGCAACGTTTAACATAACAAATCAAAGTTTAAACTTTATAATTCATGCGGAAGCGTTTAAACAAATAAAACAAACCCAAAATATAAAGATAAACAAATGTATCATTGTTTAAGCGTTAGGATGCATGCTTGACCCGTGTAGTGCTCCTAACAGCAGTCCAGATTAATGACCTGAGAATAGCATACTAAAAGTCAACACACGGTTGGTGAGTTCAAGAGTTTGCGTTTAAACATAACAGTTTAACAAAATTGTATATCAACCCAATGGTTGATGTATTTCATGCGGAAGCGTTTAAACAAATAAAACAAACCCAAAATATAAAGATAAACAAATGTATCATTGTTTAAACGTTAGGATGCATGCTTGACCCGTGTAGTGATCCTAACAGCAGTCCAGATTAATGACCTGAGAATAGCATACTAAAAGTCAACACACGGTTGGTGAGTTCAAGAGTTTGCGTTTAAACATAATAGTTTAACAAAGAGTAATCAACCCAATGGTTGGTAAGTTCAAGAGTTTGCGTTTAATCATAACAGTTTAACAAAAGTGTCATCAACCCAATGGTTGATGTGTTTCAAGAGTTTGCGTATAAACATAACAGTTTACCAATAGTGTGTATCAACCCAATGGTTGATCAGTTCAAGAGTTTGCAGTTAAACATCCCAGTTTAACAATAGTGTGTATCAACCCAACGGTTGATCAGTTCAAGAGTTTACAGTTAAACGTCACAGTTTAACAATTGCGTATATTTAAGCATGTGCATTTTAATGGCTAGCTAGCCCATTCACAAACGATATTAAATAGTGATTTTGACATTGAAGCTGACTGTGTTATGTTTGCCTCCAGCCACGACGTCTCCATATCGTGACTAATGTTCATAGGACAAATTGCACCCGGTTGACCTCAAGTCACACAGGTGGGGCTCGTCACACCCAGTAGTACTACCCAACTTTCCCCGCTATCCAATATTAACAATTCGAAAGTGTGAGGACTTTTATAATGATAAACAGCACTATATTAATATCATACACATCTTAAATATATAATGAAAATGTTTGTAACATTACCAGTATGCTATCTCCCCCAAAAGAGTTTTAATAAAATGAACTTACCCAAAAGAAATTTAGTAAAATAGTGGGGCCTGAACTCACCCAAAAGAGATTTAGTAAAACAGTGGGGCTTGAACTCACCCAAAAGAGATTTAGTAAAACAGTGGGGCTTGAACTCACCTCGGTTCTCGTGTGATGTTGATAAGCTAGTAAATTCCTCCTAAGGAATTATAATTCACATAAGTATTTTAAATAAAAATTCATAATCTGATGTTCAATTGATCTAGGGTTTGGTTTTTCGAGGATTTGTTATAAACGTTAATCATTTAATTATTGTTGTTAATTCTTTAATAATTAAAGATTTATAATGATTTTAACATATCATTATATTCTAAATAAATTGTAAACGTTATTTAAACATGTAAGTTTATATTGATTTTGTAAGATTTTATAAATATTTAAATTTATAAAATCTAATTTGTATTTATCTTATCAAGATAATTCATAATTAACATTATGACGTTCATTAATAATTTGATGATTAAAATCCATTTTGTTTTTATAAAATATCCATTTACAACATTTTGTAATAATTATATCATAATAAATAAATAAGGTTTTTAATGAAATAATTTTCCAGAAAATAATTAAATAACTTATAAAATTAACAAAGTTTATAAAAATTATTTTTATAATTTTCAGTAATTTTTCTGTATTTTTAAATGGCTAAAAAGCTTTAAAAAAATATATGTTGGGGCAAGGGTTCGAACCCTTGACCTCTAGGATTGCAAGTGAAGACTGAACCGGTGAACCAAAGGCTTATAGCCGCAATGGTTCTCGGTTTCCTTTTCTTTTAAACATAATTTCAAATTGTTCATCCCAACCAGGAACCCTAGGTTCGAATCCCAGCCAAATTGAACCCCAATTCGATTTCAATTGCAGAAACGATCATGGGGCTTTGATTCCCCATGTTTTTCCGAGCAGATACATGTATTCAATTACCATTTTGAGTTTGAATTGAAGAAGAACTCCACGATGAACAGACGCGGCAGAGAGGGACCCGATTCGAGGTGTAAACGACCACAAAACTCAAATTAAATTTACAGGAAGCTTTTAATGATGATATGGACCAACAGCCTCTTATCAATTTGATTAAAATCGATCGGAAGTTGGGATTTCTAAGAAGTTGCAGGTCGAAGGGTTTGAGAGTTCGAATGAGGGTGTTTTTGGTTGTTTTTGATGAAATTGAAACCAAAGGGTATTTATAAATCATCAAAGGTTCGTTAGTGCGAAGTTAGTTTGATTATTTAAGTGTTTTAGTGTCATCTGTAGTGGTTGGTCGGCCGAAAAAGAAGAAACAGTGGGTTTGGTTGTAAACGCACACGATTATTCAATTTATTGTGGGTTAGGTGTTCGAATCACCCACGAAAATGTGTCGGGAATGATTGATTGGGTTAAAACCATGTGATTTGGGTGTTTGTTGTTCGCCGGATTGTTGGCCGGAGGGTGGCCGGAGAAAGGGGTCGACGGGGAAGGGGGGTTGGGTTTTAAAATTACACATTTGGTCCCTGTGGTTTAGATGGTTTATTATTTCATGCAAAAACTTTTTAAAACAGGTTTCAAAAATTACAAAACCACCCCCTGGACTTATAAATCCAATTTTTTTTAATATAAATTATTATTATTAATAATTGTGATAATAATATCATTATCATTATTAACATTATTATTTTAATAATATCATTATTATTATTATTATTATTATCATTATTTTTATTATTATTAATACTATTATTTAATAATAATAAAATATAAAAATAAATTGTAATTTCACATAAAAATTTTATTAAATCATGAAAAAAAATTTTCGGGTTGTCACATGAAAAGGCAATACTGGAGGCCTGGAATGAAGAAATCAGTCAGAGAATTTGTAAGCAAGTGTGATGTATGTTCAAGGGTAAAAGCAGAATATCAAAAGCCATCTGGATATCTACAACAACCCGAAATCCCAGAATGGAAATAGGATCTGATAACTATGGATTTCGTGACAAAGTTACCAAGAACAACAAATGGGCATGACACTATTTGAGTTATAGTAGATAGGTTAACCAAGTCAGCACATTTCCTACCAATTAGGGAGGATTACAATTGGAGAGATTGGCAAGAATCTATATCAAGGAAATTGTATCCAAACATGGAATGCCCACCTCAATCATCTCTGACAGAGATAGTAGGTTCACCTGTAGATTTTGGCAAACCTTGCAAAAGCATTAGGAACCCGAATAAATCTGAGTACAGCTTACCATCCGCAGACTGATGGACAGAGTGAGAAAACAATACAGACTTTAGAAGATATGTTAAGAGCCTGTGCATTAGATTTTGGTGTAAATTGGGATACACACCTTCCTCTAGTAGAATTTTCCTATAATAACAGTTACCACACAAGTATTGGAATGGCTCCATTGAGGCGCTGTATGGCAGAAAATGTAGATCACCCTTGTGTTAGAATGAAGTAGGAAATCGACAACTTACAGGTTCGGAACTTATCCAAGAAACCTCTGATAGGATTGTTGAAATTAAGAAAAGGTTAAAGACTGCTAGAGATCGACAGAAAAGCTACGCTGATAAAAGAAGAAAACCCTTAGAATTTCATATTAGGGACAAAGTTTATTTAAAGATATCACCTGCCAAGGGTATAGTTCGGTTTGAGAGAAGGAATAAACTAAACCCTAGGTATATTGGACCATTTGAAATCACTGACACAATAGGACCCGTAGCTTATAAGCTAAATTTACCTCAGAATTAAGTGGAATTCATAACATTTTTCATGTGTCCAATTTAAAGAATTGCTTAACATATGAAGCATTAAAAATTCCAATTCAAGAAGTAAAGGTGGACAAAAGCTTCAATTCTCAGAAGAGCCCACAGCCATAGTAGGAAAAGAAATTAAGAAATTGAGAAGAAGTAAAATCCATATAGTGAAGGTTAAATGGAATGCCAAGAGAGGTTTAGAATATACTTGGGAAAGAGAGGATGAGATCAACAAGAAGTATCCTCACTTATCGGAAGTTGATAACCAGATAAGTTCTCCTCTACCATAGGTACTCTTAATTTAATTTTGGATGAAATTTTTTTTTTACGGGGGAGAATGTGACAACCTTAAAAATTTGGTCAATCAATTTAATATAAGATTTCCTCATATGTTAGTATCAACTTTTAGCTGCTATATATATACATATATATCTTGCATGCTATATAAATACATGTTTTACGTATACATATTTACATACATGAAATTATATACTCAAATCTTCGACTCTTGATACTATTGATGTGCTATGCATTGCATGTAAAGAATTTACATATGCATGTTTACATGCATCAGGTTATATATCTAATATACCAATCCTTGTTATTATTGACTATGTATATTTGGCTCTTGCATGATTGCATGTATAAACTTTACGTGAGCATGTGTAAATATTATTATGATACGTTTAAATGCATGCATGCATGGAAAAAAATTCACGTACGTATGTATGTGATTTTGTGGTAATACATTAGGATAAATCAACACTCATTCACATGACTAATCATACAACCAAACTTAACAACCTATATATATTTAAAACTTAACCTAATCAGCATATCAAGATCAAATCTCGGTTCATCTAACATTAAACACCCGATTTAAAATTTTAAACATGAAACTAACAAACCAATCATGACTAGATGATTTGATAATCCTTGTGGTCAACACCTAGCGGCCAAAGACACCAAAAACTCCCTTGGTCCGCCACCTATCACCACCTAATGATACCACCCCCCCCCACCACATAACCCTACTATCACCACCACTTGCCACTTAGCTTTACCACAATCATAACCATCAAGAGAGGTGGCAGCCTCTCGGCAGCCCTTGACACCAACAACCATTACAACCCGCCACCACATCACCATCATGATTGCAATTAAGAAAAGTGGTAGCCTCTAAGCATCTCTCGGCCACCATGATAACACATAAGAGGAGCTACACCTCTTGAGTCACCAAAGCTAGGACCTAGGCTATAACCACCTAGCCTTGGCCGAGCACTATAAAAGCCCCTCTCGGTTTCCCTTCAATCGCACACCACACCACCATCTAAGTTCCTTGATCTCTCTCGGATACTCTTTGGACACAAGCACACCACAAACTCAACCGCACACCATCACCTACTCTCCTCGGTTTTTCTTGGAACACCACCTTCCAAAAACAACTGTAAGCATCACTACCATCACCTCTTGGATACTCTAAGAAACATCATCATCCTCACCAGCATTCAAGCAACCGTGTACCAGCCCTTAGATTCCCGCAGCAACAACATCCAAAAAGGTTGTTAGAACTCAACTCTAAATTAAGTTTTATACATCAATACATATATACACACGTGAATGTGTTTAAACACATATGGTCCTATGACTTTCTCTCGTGTATGTATATATATCCAGATAATCTTTACATAATAAAGCAAAATAATAAAAGAAGATAGATTGTGGGAACAAACATTGTTCCAAAAATGATTTGTATAGTTTGTTTAAATAAACTAAAAATATAAATAAATTTGAGAAAATTCTGAAAAATTCATAGAATGATCCTTTTGAAGTATAAAGTCTCTGGAATTATTTTAGAATTTATTTCTATGTTATAATGGAAATACGAATTTTTATGTGTTTGCAGTAGAAAAATCAAAACAAATATTTTAGTATATAATAAATTCTGAAAAAATCAGGTATGCAATGTTAAATCTGAATATGCGTAATATATAAATTTTATAATTTTGGAGTTATATAGCTATTTTTGTGAAATATTGGGATTATTTTGAAAAATTCAGAAACTAATCTGTTATGTGTTGGATTCTGATAAATTTATGAAATTTTATATTTCGTGTGGAGAACCTTCTATAAAATTTTAGGAATTTATGGACTGCAGAAACTATTTTTAATGATTTTTGGTGAATTTATAATAAATATAGAAAATAATCGGAAACTTGTTAAAATACAAGAAATTATATGTTATTCAGAATTATAAGTCTATTTTTTTATAAAAATGTAGAGATTTACTGAGGTTCTAAAAATTTTAAAGAAAATATTTACATATTAAATATTTTGCTTATAGGTCCGCACGTGGAATCCAGGTGAGATTCATGGCCCCGTTTTCCTACGTTTTACTTGAATATTATTTTTGGGGAAAAGCATACTGATTTGGTTGATGCATAATTTTTGTGGATCCTTCGGGGTATAGGCTGTCATGGACACAACCATTAATTCGGAATAGGAACCGTTTGATAATATGAGTAGCGCTATTAGGAACTATGTTTCCTTACACAACAGGATGAGTGTTGTGGTGCTGTATTATTTGGCAGAAATGTAAATACTCCATGACAGTATGATTATGTGTGATGAGGCTTGGTTGTGACTTATGCATCAAATATTTGTTTGACTCTAAATCCATGAACTCATCAACTTATGTTGACTGTTTTGAGTATGCTTTTTCAGGAAATGATGTCTAACACGTTTGACTTTAGTTTTGATGTCCATAATGGCTGGGGTGAAATAGTTGGAAAAGTTTGTGTGACCATAACCGTCAACATTGTTGACTACAGCGTGTATGTGGACGCGCACTTTCATCGCCTCTGAAGACATGCTATAGTTTAACAGTGTTGTAAAAGATTATATCAAATTTGAAAACCTATGTTATATGATGTATCTCGGCAATTATGAATAAACGCATGTCCTATTTTATGATTATATGTGTGTATGCATATTGTATTTACTACACTATAATTAATGCACTCTGATCAAACGAGTCACACCCAAACAGCATTTCACGCTTCCGTCGGGATATAACATCTTCTCTCTCCTTTTAATTAAATAATATATTTGTATATATTTTTCATTACTTTTTCTTTCTCCTCCACTCACAACCACTTTTAAAAATATTAAAAAATTTATAAGGGTTGAAAAGTGAATCCTTAAATTTACAGATGAACAGTAACATTTTCTCTCTCCTTCACTTAAAACCACTTAAATCATTCCATATAATTTAAGAACTCACACTCACATAATTTGAAGGAATGGGCTGTGAATGCTCTTATATTATAGTAGTGAGCATGACTAGCACTATACATGTTGAAAAAGGGGATCGTGAAATTTAAAAGCTTAGTTATAACGACTAATTATACACCAGTATTAATAATTTGAAAAAAATTCAGTGCAAACACTTATAAAAAATGTAATAAGAATATATTGTAAAAGTTAATCCCCGAAGCAAAGGAGAAAAATAACAAATACATAAATGGTAACTTTTATTAAAGTTCAAAAGCTTAAGTGTAAATTTAGAATAACTTGAAAGTTCAATTGCAAAACTTAAAAATAAAAAATAAAATAAATTAAAATAAAAAAAAGATAAAATAAGCATGTAGTCACTTTGGAAAAAACAAGTGCTTTGATTAGTTAAAAAGTTCCCAGACGTTTAAGTACAAAATTATAGAAAAATAAAATACGTTTAATAATTTATATAGAGAAAAAATCATTTGTGGTAAAACTGAGAAATTAACCCAATTGCAAAACTCTACTATTCGTTATCTTTTCTATTTGTTAAATACTTCAGTATTAAAATAAAATAATAATTAATTTAAATAGTATTTAATGATAAAATACAAATAGAAATATTAATGTCAATGGAGGGCTAGTACACTTAATAATGGTTCTCTTAGAGGGGTTGATATAAAGTAATTTGAAATAATTTAGAAATAATAGTATGATAGGTTTGTTGTTAAAAAAATAATGTTAATCTAAAATATTATAATAATTAATGTATTGAATTAAATGATCTATTATGCATTAAGTAATGTATTAATTAAAAGAAGTTTATTAAATGGGAGTAAATTATAAAATATTACATAGAATATTTGTATCATATTCTTAAAATTTCATATTATGCATTATAAGGTTTGAACAAAATGACAATAGTGTCATCTTCAAGCGATTTATATAGTAATATAATTTAATATATACACA
This sequence comes from Flaveria linearis, assembly GCA_024085815.1. Classification (NCBI taxonomy): domain Eukaryota; kingdom Viridiplantae; phylum Streptophyta; class Magnoliopsida; order Asterales; family Asteraceae; genus Flaveria; species Flaveria linearis. Next base: position 38,286,846 of record CM044005.1, on the reverse strand, counting down.
CACATAGAGGGTTCATTCTATTAATAATAATCAGATTATAATTTAAAACCAAAAAATCACATTTTAAGATTTGATTCTTATGATTAATGGGCATGGAAGTTATGGTTTGTGTAAACTTAGGATCGAGTCTTACTCCAAAACTACAACCAAAGAAATTTTAGCATATTTATTTATTCCAAGGATAATTAGAGAGGATTGCTCTCTAAACATCATATTTATCTTTTTCAAGATCTAATACCTAACTAGTTACCCGGTGTAACTATAGGTATGTGCCCTTCTCTAGTAGTACATGTATCTTGTGAGTTAAACACGTTATCTAAATGGAGGCGTGAGGTCTATTTTAAGTACTCATGGTAAACACGAATTCTAAGCCTTTATTAATTATCATCATTAGTTTGTTCATTCTTGTTATCAAGAAAACTACAAGAAGAGGTCGTTGAAGTTGAACACACTACTTATTAAAAACATTGGTTTGAATCTAATTACATGTATGTAATGTTTATGTCATAATTCATATATTTGTTTTCATTTTGATTTAATCTATTCACTACTACTTATTTTCCCATGACAATAAGAGAGTATCGTTATTTTTATGTTATTTATTTATTTTCTTTAAAGTAAACCACTTTCCTATAAGGTTCAATGTCTTTGCCTAACAACTCTTGTATCAACACTCAAAGCCATTATGGCAGCCAGAAGGAGACACAAACTTAACGTACCCAGAAGGGGAGAGCTCGTAGATAGATGTATTAACTAGAGATATTCATTAATTGTAGCAACTTATAGATGTAACTATCACCCTAAATAAGACTATGGCTCTAAAGGCACGGAGGGGAGCATCTCTATTAGGGAAGGTTTTAAGCTTCAGAACATTGAACAACATGAAAACGCTAGTATCTTATAAGGAGGACATGTTGATCACTTTGAGATACATGGACGATCTGCAAATGTTCATTTTTCTTTTTCTTTACCAGCCGAAACATATGGCAAGTACGGAACTTATTATATGAAAGAATTGCCTGGATAAACATCAGAGGAGTTTTGGTTAAGCTGTGGGATGGGGAGATTTTCAATAAAATATCAGAGAGGTTCGAGAAGGAATCCTCGATCCAAAGCCTCTCGACGGATGACAATTTGGCTTACGAAATAGTAGGGATCTTAATCATGCAGGGGCCCAAAACTAGTTCAGAAATAATGGGTAAACATAAACATAAAACCAATATATATAGTTTGAATACATGAAAAGGAAGGTGATAGTGTTCTAAACTCTTCCTAAGTAAAAAAGAAACAGTATGATCAGAACCATAACAAAATTTTCTTCTGAGACATGACCCATGGATGAGAAAAACATCTGAGGACAGGAGCGGATTGGTCGGTCTCAAGGTGACCGAGGAAACTCGTTGGCGAAGAATGTGAAAGACACGTATGGGGAAGTTCATAAACAACGGTTATATGTTACATACACCACCTTAACGACCGTTTACATTTTTTTTTATAAACTGCAGACTACTCTTTTTAGATTTTTACATTATGTATGCATCAAGAACTCCAAAAAAGAAATAAATATCTCAATTTGGTTCATAAACTATACATGGGGGTATAGTGGTGGTAGCACATGCATGGGTAGGTGAATTCAATGTAGGAACCGTTCATATAAATAAAAAGTCAAACAATTTTATTAATATACTCAATACAAATGAACATAAAGAAATGATTATCTATCACTTTTACAATGGTAATTTTACAGAAATAGAAGAAACAGAAATGTAAAAGCTGAGGATCGTGTTCAACACGTGGCCCTTAAAACAAATTCCAAGCATCCAAGAGAACTCTTTTTGTTTCTCAGGGTACAACAGCCAAAGCAGTTTGTACTGCCGGGATTGATCTAGAACCCGAACTTGTTTGTAGAAGAGAATCCAGAGAGATAGAGAACCTGTTTTGCTGCAGGTTTTGAGTTGTGTGGTGTATCGTCATACTGAGGCACCCTCAGTTTTTATAGTGGATTCGAACCATAACAGCCACCCAGCCATAATCTGAATTCGTAACCGCTCATTTAATCCGTCTTAACAATCGTCGGTTTCGTGTAACGGAAGCTGTTACGAGTCACGGCTCTGACCGCGCCACCAAGGTCTTTCGCACCTGACCAGACCTCGAACCAACCTTTAAAAATACTAAGGCAGCTCTTCAAGCGGCTCGCGGTGATGCGAGTGTGCGAAGTGCAAAGTGCGCCATCAAAGCGGAACATTGCGCCCACATGCCCACGCCGCGCGCGCGCGTGTGCGAGTGCCAGTGCGAGTTAAGGGTGCTTCGCACCCTTCGCGAATCCACTTAGTGTGAAATCTTAGGAAACAATATAGACAAGAGGTTATAGAATATAAACTATTTATATTTTCTCTTTCCTTCGATGTGGGACAATTCCCACACTATTAATTCCTAATGTCATTAAACACATTAATTTTTATTCAACACTATAATTTATTGACTAAATATTAATAACCATATTAATATTACCAATAAATTTCCAATAATCCCCCACATGAATGGAAATCAATTCTCCAAAAAATTTAGCAGTCAAGTGTTGCAAGATAGGTAGGTCTTCCCTTTGAACCTTCCTTTGTGATGTATACTTAGTCTCCTAGTGGTGTGTAGACACGATGTCTTTGAATAGACCTGTTTTATGTAGACGACAATATATATTCACACAACACTCTTCCTGGTTTGATCAACCCCTCATTGTCATGTTCTGTTAATGGTCATGGAACACTTTCCTGGTTCTGCGAGAGCTCTAGGATTTGCGCCTCCCCACAAATTGTAGAAGACTAATCAAGTCTCGGCAAAACATTTGAAGCTTGAAAGAAGACGAAGTCCGAAAACAGACTGCATATGCGAAAGCCTCTGTCACGCGAGAAGCAGATCTCACGCGAAATCAAGTTTCCCGCGAAGAGAAGCTTCCACGCGAAAGTCTCAGCCGCGCGAAAAGCCTTTCGCGTGAGAACTCAATGTTTAGTATAAATAGCTTGTTTTTTGTTTTGTAATCAAGTTTTTTTGTTCATTTATCATTTTGCACTGTGCGAAATCGCACAAGACCTGTAATAGGTTTCTGTTCATCAATTCAATATCATTTTGAGTTCAAATTGATTCTTCTTCTACTCCAATCTTGTTTTATTCCGCGTTCACAAGATTGAGATCGTGTGTTATTGTTTCTGGGAGATTTTCAAGGTTTTACAATTGGTATCAGAGCATTAGGCTCTAGAACCACGATTTGGAGACGATTTGGATTGTGTTCTACTCGATTTTAAAGAAATTCATCATTGATCACTTTAGATTCTGATATGGAGATGTTATGCTGCTCGATTTTGGAGGATTTGGACTGATTTGTACCGATTTGAACTGAATTAGTGGACTTTAGTTGAATTTTAATCAAATTTATAATTAAAATTGAACTAAATTCATTAAATTTGGACTAAAATGGGTCTAATCAAACCTATTCAGTGAATTGGAGGTGACATTTGCATGAACAAACTGTTGGAAATTTAATTCTGCACAAAATTGCAGTTTTTTCGCTTGATCTGTAGGTTTTCGCGTGCGAAAAGGGGGGTGTTTTCGCTCAGTTAGGTATTTCACCTTTTTGTGCGATTCGCGTGAAAAGGTAACTTGGAAATTCGCACGCACTGCTATCTCGCGCGAAAAGTTGTGACGCGCGAAAATTCTTTTCGCACGACTTCTTATTTCGCACGAAACCTGATTTTGACTTTCTGATCATTATGGCTTCAACAACTCCGAATCTGAAGCATCTTATGCCAGAGAAAATTGAGAATCTGTTTGCTGAGTTTATATCTGATGATCTTTTGGATGGAGTGTTTGCTGAGAAGGAAGAAGTGAGGAAGAGAAGGAAGAAGTTGAATGTAAGAAGGAAAGGATTGTGAATGAAGAGTACACTGTCGAGCCTCCAGTCAAAAGCCAATGTAATAATCCAAGGACCGTTGACGTTGCTCCAGTGGAAGAACAAGCTGCTAAAATGAAAGCATTCATGGTTAAGAAGATTGAGGAAAAAGAAGGGGAAACTTCTGAACCCAAGGTATATGATGGTTCGTGCAAAAATTCATGTGTTGAGAAAGTTCAAAAATACAGAGTTCACAATGAGAGCCTGATAATGGAAGTTGAAAAACTTCAGTATCAAGCTCGCAAACACAAGTCAAATGAAAAGATTTTTAAAGAAAAACTTGAAGGTTTAAACAAAACAATATATAATTTAAAATTAAATCTTCATGATAAAGAATGTACCAATAATGACTTGACAAATAGAAACAATGAACTCGCTATAGAAATTAATAGACTTAACAGTGGATTAGCCACGGCTAAATTGACTGTTGAGAAATTTGAACTTTCATCAACAATGGTTGAAGGAATAATCAAGTCACAAATGACTCAGAAGATCAAAGGAGGAAAATGTGGTGTGGGTTTTCTAACATTGCTCCTCCAATTAATCATGATTATTCATGTTTACCTTCATCTGATAACATTTGTGATTCTGATATGGTCTATGGGATCGGTTTCTCTCCATCTCAAGACTTAAAACCTTCAGTCAAAGTAAATTTATCTGTTGATCCTATCATGGTACCCAAATCTAAACAATCAACTGAAAACTTTTGTGCAGATAAATTGAAGGTGGATGGGTTGGTTGAAGAATGGGAGAGTGATAGTGAAGGAGAAAATGAGAGAGAAAATTTGAAAAATAAGAATGTAAAAGTTTACAATCTGATTGTAAACAAACTATGTATGGAAATGAAAAGTTGGTTAATTTGAATGAGATTAAATCTAATAGCAAAAGTGAATTGAATGCAAATCAAAGGGCAAATCAGAAAGAAAAATTTGAAAAAGATTTTAAAAGTAGATTTTTTCTATAGGTGTAATTGAAAATGAAGAGCATATTTTAAAGAAACGAATTCTCGATTCTTTAAAGATAAACTTCATTATAATGCTAACCTTGTGAATCAAGATATTTGTAGCCCAGATTTGCAAGTGAAAGCTCCTTCTCCAGCATCCATTCGCATATCAAAGCCTGACCCTCCTCCAGCAAATTCAAAGTCTGGTTCTACTCCAGCAGAATCAAAGACTGTTCCTATTCCGACACCACCAATTCCAAAAGTCAAAACTGCCAAATCTCCAATCCAAAGTGGTCATAATTCTTCGATTTCCTCGAATCTGCAAAAGATGAAATTGTCCAACATGGCAAAGATTCGATAGACTGTGGAGAAAGTTAAACCTAGTCAATCTGACTTGGTTTTTATGATAATTTTCATAATTGTCATCCACAGTTTGTTTTCTACACACAACAAAAGAGATGCTATCAGTATGGAAACACAAATCATTTGGCAAACAATTGTCCTTTTCGACAAAAATCATTAAGCAAACAACGATTTCATAATTCTATTGCTCATAATAGAAAATTGTTTTTTCACTCGTGGAAAATTTGCAAAACAAATGAAATCAAAGTTGATAATGCTTACAATGTCGAAAAGCATAAGAGTTTGAAAAATGATTTAAAAGAAAGAATCAAGGTGAACAATGTTAATGAAAAGACTGATGTGCTGAATAAATATAACAATCTAAAATCTTTCTGTCTTAATGCAACACATAGTGTGCTCAAGTCATGTTTGACTTGGGTACCAAAAGCTAAGTAATTTGTTACTTATGCAGGGACAACCGCAAAGGATCATTAAAAGCTTATGAATATAGACAGCGGTGTTTAAAGACATATGACAGGAAACTTACAATTGCTTCAACATGTTCAGTCATATATCGGAGAAATTTAAAATAAGCTTTGAAAATATTTTTGGTCTTAGGGGGAGTCAAGATTGGATCAATAAAAATGAATTTTCATGATTAAATGAGAAATGATTTTACAAAGTTCAAAAGGAGTCTAAGTACTTTCAAAAGCTTAAATACGAATAGACTTGGATTATGTTTGATGTGTCAATAGGCTTTGCTTTCAGAAATGAAAAGATCATAATTGAGTGATTAAACTTGAATTAAAGTGATATGATTTAGTGGGAAACATATCAGGATTCTGTGACAATGACAAAAATATTCTAACACAGACTGAGAGATATAATCTTGTCATACTCAAGCCTGTATGTGATTGATTCAGTGATTATCATAACTATATATATATATAAGATAAAATACAAAAAGAGACAAAAAGAGAAAAACACAAAAAGAAAATAATTGAGCAAAAAGATGCCAAAAGAAAAAGGCCATATAGGATATAAGATGCCAAAAGGCACAACAAATCAAAAGATATGTCTAAAATACATACATACTATATGGTATATATTTTCTATTTTGAGAATAGTTTTTAACTTTCGAAGGCAAAATCAAAAGATGGGGCATGTAAGTCCGGATGGCTTGTAAGTCCTAAACATCTTGAGAGGGCAGACGTAAGTCCGGATGGCTGTCAGTAAGTCCTTGAACTTGTTAATATTCCGGGTTAAGAAATATATCTCATGCTAGTTATGTTCAAATAGTTATATTTAGGAATACAATAAATGGTATCACTGATCATCAATGCATGGTTTAAGTCAAATTGGGGTGACTTGAAATCTCAATAGTGTCTTGAAGGATAATAATTATTCTACAGAAGTTCTGATTGTGGGATCCACCGACTTATATTAAATCAACACAAAACATGATAAGTATCACTCCTTATGTTTCTGAGTAAAACCTGGAGTATAAGTTTAAAGGGACAAAAGATATTGACAATCAACTTAACCAGTTTAATTTAAATAAAGCTGGACAAAGTCTTGACTTGATAAAGAACTATATGATCTCATTTTGAAAATTCTTACAAGAAAAGAAAGATTCCAGTCCATGCCCCTGTTCCTCCTAATTCTTTAAAAGCAATTACTTTCTTGAAGATGTGAGAAGGATTCCGGTCACGCTGTGATCAGATGTACAGACAATATATCTGGATGACGGATCGAATCCTTAGGAATAAATGGTATGCATATACAGGAACGTACAAGAAAGCAAACGTTGATTTTGATTGATCATGTTTCACCGAGCCTAGGGGGAGATTGTAGAAGACTAATCAAGGCTCGGCAAAACATTTGAAGCTTGAAAGAAGACGAAGTCCAAAAACAGACTGCATATGCGAAAGCCTCTGTCACGCGAGAAGCAGATCTCACGCGAAATCAAGTTTCCACGCGAAGAGAAGCTTCCACGCGAAAGTCTCAGCCGCGCGAAAAGCCTTTCGCGCGAGAACTCAATGTTTAGTATAAATAGCTTGTTTTCGTTTTGTAATCAAGTTTTTTTTGTTCATTTATCATTTTGCACTGTGCGAAATCGCACAAGACCTGTAATAGGTTCTGTTCATCAATTCAATATCATTTTGAGTTCAAATTGATTCTTCTTCTACTCCAATCTTGTTTTTATTCCGCGTTCACAAGATTGAGATCGTGTGTTATTGTTTCTGGGAGATTTTCAAGGTTTTACACAAATCCATTCGAAGCGACCCCACTTCTCTCTAACATAGGTGATTCGATGAATCATTAAAAGCATCATAGTTATATTGATTCCCACGAATCATCTAACCTTAATATGCTTAACTCACTTTGGTCACTTGTTCGGGGTACTCCCCCAGAGTGAATGGACTAGGAAGTTCGTCACTCCCTTTAGGTTTTAGGGTACTCCCCTATAGTGACTCTGTTGGTCATATGATTAAGTTGTCCTATTGAACCTAGATCTGGGTTCTCCAGTCAACTAGGTTAGGTTTCCCTCATATTCTCCTTCTTCACGAGCTTTAGTCCCATTCCTCTTGACAACTTATAAACTATTTCTGTGCTTAAGCCTTTTATTAACGGGTCTACAATGTTATCTTTTGACTTGACATGGTCAATCCTGATAACACCCGTTGATATTAGTTGTCGTATTATGTTATGTCTACCCTGATGTGCCTTGATTTGCCATTGTACATTGAGCTTTTGGCTCTACCAATTGCCGACTCACTATCACAATGTATGCAAATAACCGATAACGGCTTTGGCCATCTTGGAATGTCTTCCACAAATTGACGTAGCCATTCAGCCTCTTCTCCGGCTTTATCCAAAGCGATAAATTCTGATTTCATTATGGATCTAGCTACAACAGTTTGCTTGGATGATCTCCAAGATATTACTGCTCCACCAAGTAAGAACGCATACCCACTTGTTGATTTGGAATCTTTTATATCCGATATCCAGTTTGCATCAGTATACCCTTCAATCACAGCTGGATGACGGGTATAATGCAATCCATAGTCTCTTGTGTATCTTATGTATCTTATGTATCTAAGCACCCTCGTTATACTCTTCTAATGTTCTGAGCTTAGATTACTAGTATATCTGCTTAGCCTACTCATCGCGTATGCTAAGTCGGGTCTAGTACATGTCATTAGATACATTAGACTACCAATGATTCTTGAATACTCTAACTGAGCAACACCCTTGCCTCTATTTTCTTCAGATATTGGTTGGTATCAACCGGAGAACGTACTACACGCGTGTCTCCCAAGTTGAATTTTTCAAGAATCTTATTCACATAATGTGCTTGACTTAACACAAGACCATCTTAGGTTCGAATAATTTTCACTCCTAAAATTACATCCGCTAAACCCATGTCTTTCATATCAAATCTTCCTTTCAACATGTCCTTAGTAGATCTTATTATTTTATCATTACTCCCAATGATAAGCATATCATCTACATAAAGACATAAAATCACATAACCTCCTGGTGTATCTTTCATATATACACATTTGTCACACTCATTTATTTTGAAACCGTTGTCAATCATGACACGATCAAACTTTTGGTGCCACTGTTTTGGAGCTTGCTTTAAGCCATACATGACTTGACCAATTTACATACTTTACCCTCTTGACCATGGGTAGAGAAACCCTCAGGTTGCTTCATGTAAATCTCTTCTTCTAAATCGCCATTTAGAAATGTGGTTTTGACATCCATTTGGTGTACTTCCAAATTTCTTAATGCCTCAATAGCAAGAACCATTCGTATGGAGGTTATGCGAGTCACAGGTGAGTTAGTATCAAAATAGTCTAGACCTTCCTTTTGTCTAAATCCTTTGACTACTAGCCTTGCTTTGTATTTATCAATACTTCCATCGGCTTTCATCTTCTTTTTAAATATCCAAAGATATCCAAGCGGTTTACAACCAGGAGGAAGATCTACTAGCTCCCACGTATGGTTGTGAAAAATTGAATCAATTTCATTCTTGATTGCCTCTTTCCATTGAGGTCCTTCCAAAGAAGATACCGCTTCACAATAGGTATTAGGCTCACCCTCAACCATATATCTTACGAAGTCTGCACCAAAGGATTTCTCAACCCGTGCCCTTTTACTTCATCTAATTTCTCTCTCTTCAACCTCAGGTCGTTCATGTTGACTATCATGAACTATGTCATCAATTTATGTTGATGAACTTGCACCTCCATCATCAAACCGCGATGATGTAGATGCATGTGTTTGTCCTCGCATTGGAAACACATTTTCAAAATATGAAGCATTCCCCGGCCTTATCTCCATGATAGTGTTCTTTTATACATCAGGATTCTTGGACTCATGTACAAGAAATCGATGTGCATTACTGTTTTGAGCATATCCAATGAATATGCAATCAACAGTTCTGGGTCCTAGTTTTTGAGCTTTAGGTGGTGGTACAATCACCTTAGCTAGGCACCCCCACACTTTGAGATACTTATATGATGGTTTTCTACCCATCCATAACTCATAAGGGGTTACATCCCTTTTCTTTGGTGGTATTTTATTTAAAAGATAATTTGCCGAGAGGATAGCTTCCCCCCACATGTCATGGCTCATCCCAGAGCTTATCAACATGGCATTCATCATTTCTTTTAAAGTACGGTTTTTCCGTTCCGCAATGCCATTTGATTGTGGTGAGTAAGGTGTCGTACATTCATGTATTATACCATTTTTTGCACATAAATCGGCGAACGGTGCAACATATTCACCACCTATATCGCTTTGCATAGCTTTAATTTTCTTGTTTAGTTGATTCTCAACTTCGTTTTTATACAAGATAAATTTGTTGATTGCCTCATCCTTACTTTTAAGTAAGTATACATAACAATATCTAGTGTAATCATCAATAAAAATGATGAAATATTTGTTGCCACCTCTTGTTAGGTGTGCTTTTAAATCACATATGTCGGTGTGAATTAAACCAAGGGTTTCGGTTATTCTTTCAACCGGTTTAAATGATGATCTTGTAAGTTTTGCTTCAACGCATGTTTCACATTTAGAGTTTGTGTCAATATGGAATGTAGGTATGCATTTTAAATTTATTAAACGACGAATAGAATTATAATTTACATGTCCTAGTCTACCATGCCAAACATTTGAAGACTGAAGCATAAATAGAAATAGTAGTCTTATTCATTTCACTTTTAATAACGGTTACATTCATCTTAAACATACCATTAAGGGCATAACCCTTCCCCACATACATTCCACATTTAGTAAGGACAAACTTGTCCGACTCAAACACTAAACGAAAACCAAACTTATTAAGCAACCATCCCGAAACAAGATTCTTCCGAATCTCCAGGACATACAAGGTGTTGCTCAAGGTGAGTTCCTTCACAGAAGTCATCTTCAAGATCACATTTCCTTCTCCTTTGATGTCGGTCGTAGCTTTGTTACCCATGTAAAGCTTTTTATCACCCTTAACCTCTTTAAAAGTGCTAAAGAGGGTCTTGTCACCACACACATGACGGGTAGCTCCCGTATCAATGAACCATCCATATGGATTGTCTCCTACGAGGTTGACTTCTTACACCATTGCCGATAGCTCGGTGATCATTGCCACTAACGGTTCACCGTCTTCATCCATCATATGTGCACGCTCACGCTTTGGTTGCTTGCATTGATTAGCACGGTGACCTGTCTCATTACAATTGTAACAAATACCTTGGAAAGGAGGAGGTGGAGGTTTCTTTTTCACAACTCCTTTCTTTGGTCCAAGGTTCACCTTTGGTTTCCCAATTGGCTTTTTCCCTTTACCTTTATAACCCCTTGACGATTGCCCATGTTCAACCATATTTGCCTTTGCCATCGGTTTCACACGGATGCCTTTTTGAGCCATTTTGTTGTCTTTTTCAATTCGAAGATGAACAATAAGTTCATCCACAGTCATCTCCTTTTATTTGAGCTTAAGATAATTCTTAAACTCTATCCAACTTGGAGGCAACTTTTCAATCATGGCTGCAACTTGGAAGGTGTCATTGAGAGGCATCCCCTCAGCATGAATTTCATGAAGTATAACTTGTAACTCTTGAATTTGTCTAATCACAGTATTGTCATCAACCATTTTAAAATTCAAGAACCGAGCTATAATGAATTTCTTGCTACCGGCATCCTTGTTTTTATACTTCTTGTCTAAAGACTCCCATTGTTCTTTGGCAGTCTTTATGTTGCAATACACGTTATACAATGAATTACAAAGACCATTCAAAACGTAGTTGCGACAAAGAAATTCCGAATGCTTCCAAGCATCAATGGCACTCAAGGCTTGAGCATCATCCCCTTCTTTAGGTAGAGGAGCAGTTTTCTCCAAGAACTGTGCTAAGTTCAAGGTGGTCAAATAGAAGAACATCTTCTGTTGCCATCTTTTGAAGTTGACACCCGTAAACTTTTCGGGTTTTTCCGCATGGTTCGCCACAGTGGTCGCTCCCACCGTGGTTGCAGCTAAAGGGGCAGATAAAGAAGAACTCATAGCACTAGAAGACATGTTGTTTGCTGTTTTACAAAAACAGTTTAAGTTAGAACAATTTTCAACAAATTAAAGTAACTACGAATATTGAAAAGGTTTCAAACTATTTTCATAGTTCTATAAAATTCAACAAGAGATGTTCTAAGTCCAACTTTGAAGATCACTCGTGAATAAGAAAATGAAAACAGTTATAACCACAACTAATTTGAAAAAATATATATATAAACTATTTTCAGAATTCTATAAAACTCAACAAGAGATGTTCTAAGTCCAACTTTGAAGATCACTCGGGAATAAAAAATGAAAATAAATTAAAGAAAAATTAACCTTTTTAAAAAAAACACAGACTAATATGTGAACGGTGTTTTTTCTTAAAATTTGTTTTAAGTTTGTAGGAACCGTTCATATAAAATAAAAAGTCAAACAATTTTATTAATATACTCAATACAAATGAACATAAAGAAATGATTATCTATTACTTTTACAATGGTAATTTTACAGAAATAGAAGAAACAGAAATGTAAAAGCTGAGGATCGTGTTCAATACGGGGCCCTTAAAACAAATTCCGAGCCTCCCAAGAGAACTTTTTTTGTTTCCCAGGGTACAACAGCCGAAGCAGTTTGTACTGCCTGGATTGATCTAGAACCCGAACTTGTTTGTAGAAGAGAATCCAGAGAGATAGAGAACCTGTTTTGCTGCAGGTTTTGAGTTGTGTTGGTGTATCTTCATACTGAGGCACCCTCAGTATTTATAGTGGATTCGAACCATAACAGCGACCTGACCAGACCCTCGAAGGCGGCTCGCGGTGATGCGAGTATGCGAAGTGCAAAGTGCGCCATCAAAGCGCCACATTGCGCCCACACGCCCACACCGCGCGCGCGAGTGCGAGTTAAGGGTGCTTCGTACCCTTCGCGAATCCACTTAGTGTGAAATCTTAGGAAACAATATAGACAAGAGGTTATAAATATAAACCATTTTATATTCTCTCTTTCCTCTTATGTGAGACAATTTCCCACACTATTAATTCCTAATGTCATTAAGCACATTAATTTTCATTCAACACTATAATTTATTGACTAAATATTAATAACCATATTAATATTATCAATAAATTTCCAACATTCAATACCCATAATTTGGGAGAATTTTGTAACACCCCAGCTATCTTCCCAAATGGGCTTAAATCAATGAAAAGGATAATAATAGAGGGCCTAGATGTTTCTTTGATACATTTTAACAACCAAGTTACATTCCCAAATAAAAAATCAGTTAATTTTACAAAAGTTGTACGTTCCACTTTTTTTCACCCTAGTGCACACGATCTCACTTTACATTTCTAGCTAGGTGAACTAATCCCATATTTAGTCATCAAGGAATTCAACAACATAACACCTGAATTTAATTTGTGGATGTTGATGAAAATCTGAATTCCGATTATATGGACCAAAATATCAATATTAATTTTCCGGATTCAAAAGCAAAAGAGGAGCAAACATACACCCTCCAAAAAGAAATTAAGGATGGAGTTCTTGTCACAATAAGATTAGGGGAATGCATTGGGATTAATCCGATTTGTTTTTCAAATCAGGTTCGTGAGTCAATAGTAGCAGATGGTGTCACTCAAGTGGATAAGTGAGTTAAATATTACATATTCAACGATAATAAGGGAGTGGGTAATGGTAGAAAATCATTCTAAGCAAGAGACTAGAAAAAATCACATCAGATTAACTTCATGCATACAGAAGAACATGATGGTACACACGCGGGTCAAAAATTCAATTTAAGAAATTTAGAGGGAGAGCATGATCAGTCGATTACGAATGGTCAAATGATTATGACACGTCTGGGCAGTTTTAACTGTATACGGTACGTAGGAATCTTAACAAGAATTCGTGTCTAAAAGATCAAATTTTGTTCTCAGTGGTGGCGAAGTAAAAAGTATCATCTACCCATTACATCTTCTAAATGTTTATGTCTATTAGAGAGTATTAGAGAGTTGAGTTGGTTATATGGTTGTTTGATGGTTGTTAGAGTTAGTTAGAGAAGGATCCTTCTAGATCCCTCATTCATGTATAAATAAGAGAGCTTGCTTCTCTCTTGAATTAATGAAACACATTTACACGTTTGTACTTTTCTTTATGGTATCAGAGCTCTATGCTCTGAGATTCCAGTCTCTGTACTGGTAATCTATCCTCTGTTCACCTTCTTCTTCTTCTAAATCCTCTCATTCATCATCTTCTTCAACCGATTTCCTCTCAATGACTTCATCCACTTCACCTTCTTCATCAGAATCAACATATCCTACAGTGAATTCAACAAATTCACTTCCGAACATTGCAAATTTTCTGTCAATCAAACTAGATGAAAATAATTACCTCAACTGGAAGCATCAAATCGTCACTATCTTGAAGACTTTGGGCTTATCAAACTTCATACAATCAGATGCAGTAGCACCTGATTCCTCAGATGTTAATCGAGTACTTTGGGAGAAGAATTATGGATATGCTCAAGCCTTGATTACTGCAACGTTGTCTCCCTCACTCCTTCATATTGCTCGTAATTCCAAAACAGCTTCAAAACTATGGAAGGTTGTTGAGGATTCTTTTCATCAAACTGTTTTTGCAAAATAGTCTCAGCTTCGTACCGAGTTTCATCTTCTCAAACAAGAATCAAAATCGATTGTCACCTTCTTGAATGAAGCAAAAGACATCGTTGACTCTCTTGGTGCTATCGGTGATCCAATCTCGGACAGTTTGCTGGTACTACAAGTTCTTCAAGGATTAAATGCTGATTATGAGAATTTTGTGATGAATATTAAGAATCAAGATAAAACTCTTACTTTTTCTCAACTGAGATCGAAGCTTCTTACATATGAAACTCGATTGAAGCAACGACAATCGGTTACTCAACCGATTCTTGCTGCTATGAACACCATGACTCTGAATCCGCCACATGTTGATGCCTCAAAATCGATTATCTGCCAGATATGTGCTAAATCTGGTCACAAAGCTTCAACATGTTATTTTTGCTACACTCCCAATGATGCTTCTCGATCTACGGGTTCTCATAGTCGCGGTGGTGGAACATCTTGGCGTGGTCATCGCAGTCGCGGTGGTGGTCGCTTCTCCAGTGGCGGTCGTGGTGGTCCATGGTGGCAACCACCTGCTGCTCGCTTTGCCGCCCATCTTGCTGCTGTTGATGATAGTCGTTTTTCAGGCGGTTCCCCAAATATGAGCTACAGGGAACTAGGGCTCTCCCACTTATCTTCTCGTGATGGGCTGCTGGGCCCGCCTCCACAAGCTTCTGCCTAATATGTTAGGCCCACTAATTCTAGTCATGGATCTGCTGGACCTTATGGACTTGGGCCGCATCAAACTTTTGCTACTTCTGATTTTGGCTTTAGGCCCAATTCGTCAGGCTTTGGGCCTGATCATTTTCAGCAGTGGGCTTCCCAACATTATGGTCTTAGTGCAGATTTTTCGAGCACGTGTCAGACTGTTGAGTCGTGGATTCCTGACTCAGGTGCTACTGCCCACATGACTTCCGATCCTTCTATTGTTTTTGGTACCATTCCCTACAATGGTTCTGAGCGTGTTATTGTTGGTAATGGTACATCTCTTACCATATCTCATATTGGATTTTCTTATCTACGATTATCGAGATGTACCTTACTACTTCGTTGTGTTTTATTGGTTCCTGGCCTTGCCAAGAATCTCTTATCAATCACATAACTTGTGATTGATTATCCTATTTCTGTACGTTTCTCACATTTTGGTTTATTTGTACAGACTCACACGGGACAGCTCCTCCACCACATGCGAGCTAATCCTCATCAGCTTTATTCACTTACTGCAACCTTTTCTGTTTCTCGGGAGCTTTGGCATACACGGCTGGGGCATCCTTCTGATCCTGTGCTGTCTAGGCTTTCTTTATTACCTTTGTCTTCAAAATCTTTACATAACCTTGTAATTCATGTTGTATTTCCAAATCTACTCGTTTGCCTTTTCATTCTATTGTATCTCATTCTACTGTTCCTTTAAATGTGATTCACTGTGATATATGGGGTCCCTCACCTGTTGATTCTAGATCTGGTTATCATTATTTTATTACATTCATTAATGACTTTAGTCGTTTTACATGGATGTATCCATTGACTAGACGTTCTCAGGCAGTTGATGCTTTTCGCCTTTTTTGACCTTTGGTTGAAAATCTCTTCTCTTGCACCATCAAACATCTTCAGTGCGATGGTGCTCATGAGCTTATTCATGGTGACATGGCTCGTTATCTTTCTGAGTCTGGCATTGCCTATTGCATCTCTTGTCCTTATACCCCTCAGCAGAATGGGGTCGCTGAGCGCAAGAACCGTCATTTGTCTGAGGTTGCTCGTGCACTATTATTTCATGCTCATCTACCAAAGAAATTTTGGTATGATGCTTATGCCACTGTAGCATTTCTTATTAACCGGCTCCCTACACTGGTTCTTCATTACTCTACTCCTTATGAAGTTCTTTTTGGTGCTCGGCCTGATTACTCCATTCTTCGTACTTTTGGGTGTTTGTGTTATCCATTTCTTGGTGATTCTCGTGTGGATAAACTTTTCCTAAAATCTACTCCTTGTATTTTTCTTGGATACGCCCCTAATCACAGTGGTTATTTGTGTTATGATCCTTGCACCTCTCGTACTATTACTTCCAACACGTTACTTTTCACGAGTCTGTATTTGAGATTCCAGGTTCTCCTATCCCTCCTGTGTCTCATACTACAGACTCTCTTCCTGATTTCTTGATTCCTCCTCCCTCTTATTCTCCTATTTCTTCTTCCTCTTCTCAGTCATCTTCCTCTCCTCCGTCATCTTCCTCTTCTTCTACTGCTTCTCTTGCTCCACCTCCTCCCTCTCATCCAATGGTCACTCGTTCTCTTGATCATACCTAACAGCCTAGACAGTTCCCTGATCATGTTCTTTTTCATGCTACTACTGTTCCCACTACTGAGCCCTCTTCTTTTTCTCAGGCTCAGCATCATTCTGTCTGGTTGGATGCCATGCGTACTGAGATTGATGCTCTACACGGTAACCACACATGGGAGCTTGTTCCTCCACCTGCTTCAGCTAATGTTGTGGGCTGTAAATGGGTTTACAGGATTAAGCATAATCCTGATGGTTTTGTGAGTCGCTATAAAGCCCGGCTTGTTGCCAAGGGTTTTCATCAGACAGAAGGGATTGATTATACTAAGACTTTTAGTCCTGTGGTTAAACCCACTACGATTCGTCTCGTTCTGTCTGTTGCCTTTTCCCGGGGATGGACCATTCGTCAGGTGGATGTCAACAATGCCTTTCTTCATGGTGACCTATCTGAGACTGTTTACATGTCTCAGCCTTCTGGCTTTGTTGACCCTTCTCAGCCTCATGATGTTTGTCTTCTTCGGAAGGCTCTTTATGGCCTCAAACAGGCTCCCCGAGCTTGGTTCTCCAAGCTCTCTTTAGCTCTTCTTACTGGTGGTTTTTCACAGTGTCTATCTGATACTTCCTTATTTGTTTATCACTGAGACAGTACTACTTGCTATGTTCTGGTATATGTTGATGATATTATCATTACTGGGAGTTCTTTCGAGTTTGTTACTTCCTTGATTGCTCGTTTACACTCTCAGTTTGCTCTCAAGGATTTAGGCACA
The DNA here is from genome assembly GCA_024085815.1 of Flaveria linearis. Classification (NCBI taxonomy): domain Eukaryota; kingdom Viridiplantae; phylum Streptophyta; class Magnoliopsida; order Asterales; family Asteraceae; genus Flaveria; species Flaveria linearis. Next base: position 38,269,388 of record CM044005.1, on the reverse strand, counting down.
TTATCCTATTTCTTGGGAGTTCAGGCTACATTTACTGATGGTTGCCTTCATCTTTCTCAGCAGTGCTACTTACTTGATTTATTACACCGGACAGGGTTAGCACAGTGTCGGCCTTTATCTACACCTGTTGTTACTGGCCGCCAGTTGTCTCGCTATTCTGGTGTTCCTCTTGCTGATCCATCTTTGTATCGACGTACTGTTGGTGCTTTACAATACTTAGTCTTGACTCGTCCTGAGATTGCCTATGCAGTTAGCAAGGTATCTCAATTTCTTCAGACTCCTACAGATCGTCACTGGGCTGCTGTTAAGCGTATTTTACGTTATCTTCGTGGTACTGTCTCTCATGGGCTCGACATTTGTCGTTCCTCTTGCTTTGATCTTCATGGTTATTCTGATGCAGACTGGGCTGGTTGCCCTGATGATCGTCGTTCGACGACTGGTTACTGTGTGTTTCTTGGACCCAACCTCATTAGCTGGAGTTCCAAGAAACAACATACTATTGCTCGCTCTAGCACTGAGGCTGAGTATCGTGCTCTTGCTCATACAGCTGCGGAATTACGATGGATAATGTCGTTACTTCGTGAGCTACATATCTCTTCTTCGAGCCTAACTACGGTTTGGTGTGATAACATTGGTGCTACTTATCTTGCAGCTAATCCAATGTTTCATCAGCGCATCAAACACATTGAGATTGATTTACATTTTATTTGGGATATGGTCTTATCTCATGAGCTTACCATTCGGCATCTTCCCACTCGCTCTCAGCTTGCGGACATTCTGACGAAAGGGTTATCATCAGTTCTCTTTAATGGTTTTCGGTCCAAGCTTCACGTTACTGCTGTCCGTTCAGCTTGAGGGGCATATTAGAGAGTACTAGAGAGTTGAGTTGGTTATATTATTGAGTTGGTTATATGGTTGTTTGATGGTTGTTAGAGTTAGTTAGAGAAGGATCCTTCTAGATCCCTCATTCATGTATAAATAAGAGAGCTTGCTTCTCTCTTGAGTTAATGAAACACATTTAAACGTTTGTACTTTTCTTTAATGTCCCACAAGAACCAACAGCAAAACAAAGGCTTTAGGAGAAAATTAGTTACAAGTTTTAATAATTTCATGAAAGTATTTGGGTCATTTATTAGAGATTTTAATAGTTAGGTCTTTTGAGATAAAATGAATTTTGATTACAATCATGTGAATGCTAGATGTTTAATTACTTTATATTTAGGCTGGCATAACAAGTCGAACATGACAAGATAAGGCATGATTACCTGGGATGTTAGACACGAAAATGATAAATAATCATGTCATTTGTTTCAAATACGAACACAAACCTATGTAGAAACAGGTTACATGATACGAATTGTTTAGTGACACGATAAATATCACGTCTTTAATTAAACAAAAGTTGTCAAAACGCCACAAAAGTCTTAATTAATACAAAATCCTTAACAAATAATCCTTAATATATTTTAAACAAATATCCATAAAATTTTTTAATTAATACATAATATACTCTGATAAAAATCAAATAACAACATTCATTAAAAATAACTAATCCAACAAGATTGAATTTTAAAATTTTCAATTTACTGGTCAGTATTAATCCCAACTTAAAAAATATATACAGACGATTCCAACTTATAACTTTGAACCATTTTTTAACTCTATCATTGCTAAGCCTCCATTATCGCTCAGCCTCCATCATCGCTCAGCCTCCATCATCGCTCAGCCTCCATCATCGCTCAGCCTCCATCAGGTTCATTTTCTTGTGCCCGGCCTCTATCGTTACCTGAAATCTACATTTAACGAGTCAAGTGGTTCGGATAAGGGAGTGAAGATGAATGAATTTAAGGTGCAGAAATTTTAGATTGACGAATCAAATGGTAGATTTCAACTTTCTACTTAGTGTTATGGTCACATAAGCAGTCCACGTAATCAAAAAGCTAACAACATTAACTCTTAGTTAGTTTAGGATTGTTGGAGGAAAATAACCTCAAAGTTAGGAGCACCTGTAAATATTTTCTGAGTTGGGATTAATCACGGTCAATAAATATAAGTTAAGATTATCATAATCCGATAATCCAAAACAAAAATCTCAATGGAAAAGAAGACAAAAGACTATGACTAAATCAAAGAACATGAAGGCTTTTACTGCAACTAAATTGAAAAACATGAAAACTGCAACTAAACAAACCCAAATCGAAATCAAACAAATGAAGACTGCAAAACAAAACCCAAATCAATGAACATGATGTAAAATAAAGAAAGAAAGTTTAAAATTTTTAACTACTGGTATAAATGATATGCAACTAAAGTAACCACAAGACGCTAATTAAAACTAATATATGATGATACAAATCGAAGAACAGGATGATAGTATACCTGGTAGACGATCGGTAGTAATTCTAGATATTTTTTTCATGCGGGACGGAAAACTTTTAGTGTCGTTTAAGTGTCGCTATATAATAATTTTTTTCTGTCTGATTCGGATCGGATGTGATAATCAAATATACAAACTTTTTACTCTAAAGTACATAATTATAATCTGTAATTATAGATTTGTCGTTTGTAAATTTTCAAATACTAGCTAGTCCATATTTTCTAATCACAAATCAAATAACCAATTACACAACAAAAGTAACTATATAAATGGCGATTGGAAAAGTGGCGGAAGAAGCGTCGGAGTGGTGATTGGAACAAGGTATAAAATTTAATTGAGTTTGTGCCAAACATTGGATTTGAAACTTAATTGAGACTAGCTATTCAATCCTTCATCATCCTTTAACATCGGTCGTTTCGCATTGATACCATGCATGGTCGGTACGTGCAATTCAATTCTCCTATTACCCCGAAGCCTCGATCATCGACTCCCTTTCAACACCAACATCACTGCAATTTCTCCAAATTTTAGCTTTCTTTGAAATTGGATTGAAACCTCAAAAAGGAGTCTATTAGCTGTAATTATTGGATTTATAAAGTAGTAATTTTGATTTTGTTGTCATGCACGATGATTAGAAAAGAAGGCAGTGATGAAGAGGAGCATAAAGGGGAGAAGATGAAACGTTCGCAAGGAATGCGCAACATCTTTTAGGGGGTGTTTGTTTTTTGAAAAAACCTCTTCCTCACCTCTTCATCTGCGCGTTCGCAGACGCGGAAAGAGGTTTTTACTTCGCAGACTGTTTGTTTTCTGGAACGTCTTCCCCACCTCTGCATGGAGAAGAGGTGGAACAATGTCTTCACACATCTTCTAACCTCTTCTCCCACCCATCTTCTACCCACCTCCCCACATTGCAAAGCCCCAAACAAAACCACCAGATCTAACAACCCTACCTTCATTCTGATCATTCTCATTGAACTCCTTCCCCAGAGCCCGGTCGATCATACCAGCGAAGCTCCTATCTCTATCCGTAGTAGAAGAGCCATTCACGGTGGCGTTATTAACAAAGCCATCGGCGTTTTCCACCAGCTGCAGCTGATCTCCGGCGACAACAACGACCACGACAGTGGAAACAAACAACTAAATGAGGAGAGAGAGAGACGGCGGTGGTGGTGGTGGACGGAGGATGTCCCCCTATTCATCGCAGGGGTGGCGACGGAGGGATCCGCCGGCCGACATACGGACGCGTGTGTGTGTGTGTTGGTTTGTGTGTGTGAGTGAGTTTTGTGTCGGTTTTGTTGCAGTGGTGTTTTGGTGGTAGTGGAAAGAGAAGTGAGAGTGACCCACAGAGGTTTTGTAATGGATCAAAAGATTTTCTTTAAAACTTATATACTCTTGTCTTATTAAAACATTAAAAGCAAGTAGTAGACTTGGAAAGTCATCACTCATGATTTATTAAAGTTTAAAAAATAAATTTAATATTAGTTGTTTTTAAAGTTTAAAAAATAAATTTAGTTTAATTACAATTATTTCAGCATTCTACAAATGTTAAACAAAACAAAAAGTCTTTTTCTTGCAGACTGCAGACATTTGGTCCACCTCTTCTGCTGCAGATGTCTGCAGATGTGGTCCGCAGACTGCAGACGTTTGCCTGCAGAAAAACAACAACACCTTAGAAAACCGACACACCTGAGGCATCATATGTAAAACATTCACTTGAGGTATTTAAAATGTTAAAACTCTTTGTTCTTAATTTAATATCATGATTAAAGAAGAAATTACTTTTACAGTAAACTTATTTTATTGTCTTGTTGGAATTGGTACATGTCCAACTATGTGGTCAATAAGCTATTCCATGCTTTTTCTACCAATGTTTGATGTATTTTGCATTATATGTTTGCAAGGTGCAAGTTTCAAGCATTTCTGTTATAACAAATTGCAGAAATCACAACATCAAGGTTTAGGTGCCAAGTTTGCTTAGCTTTATGATTATTTGGATTTAAAGGTTGTTCTAGTTTTTAGTTTTTTAATTTTTGATTCTTAAATCATCAAACTTTCATAACATTCACACTTCTTCAAGCTATAAACTTATATTAGGTGTTTAAAATTATGTGAAATTGAATGGATTATGTTGTGTGAAGCATTGGATCTCAACAGAGAACTCTAACATAGGAGACCTTGATTGGATTAGTATTAGGCGGGGGGACCTCCTGAGAAGCTCTCACTTTTTCAAGCTTGAGATTCAAAGATTCTTTTACATGTGCATCAATGTAACGTTTAAATATTGATAAATAAAACTCTCACCATGATTTTCATGCTGTAAAGACCCTTTACTTGTTCAATTAAAGACTTCAACTCATATTACCCCATAAAAGACATTTGACCCACCACCTCATCCAACAACAGCGTAAAATAATTGAGTGTCCATATGAAAATTGCAAAAGTAAATTTTCAATTAAAGGTAACATGACAAGACAGGTGAGAGAAATTCATGATGACGTAGATGATAACCCTAATGATATAAATAACCATAAGCATTGCACTTGTCAAGAACTTGGATGTGAAAAAGTTTTCAACTATGCGTCAAAATTGAATATAAGATGTTAACTTGTCAAAATGTCCACAGCAACATGATTTTTTGTGATTTTTATGATCTATGGTTTCATTACTATTTATATTGAGTGTACTTGTTTATAGTTGAACTTATAGCATGGAGAAAGCCTAATTGTTTAAGATGTAGGGTTGTACATAGGCATGCAGTCTAGCTATGCCCTGTCTTGACTAGCTCAAGGATCCTTTCAAGCTCTGTGTTTCAAGCTCGAGTAGGATTACTCACACACATATAGGTAGGTATATGTATAACAGTCGCATTACCTAAAAAGAGTTATAAGATTCACAAGTGGTTACTCTTAAATAAGGCTGTGGAGTTTTTCTTCACAATCAGATGATTTTAATGTTTTGTTTAATTTTCAAGTTAGAGTGAGGATGGATTGAACTAATTTTGCTTTTATGAAAGAGATTTTTTCATCTATATATTTATGATTTTTTTGTGATTTAAAAGTCCTCTAAAACTGATTCTAGAGTTGGCTTATAGTTTGTAGTTCTTTGTTTTCTTTTATTTTTGTTACTTTCTTATGAGTTTTTAATACATACAAACTACATGGAACTATTAGTCTCGATTTTATAAACATAATACATGTATTTATCATGGCTATATGCAAACAACACAATTTTGAATACGGATGAGTAGATAAACGTATACGGTTCCATGACATGTTTATAAGCATCATATATATGCATGTAGCTGCTTGAATCAGCTTTGTTCCTCCAAAATTGAATGAGCATAAATAAGCTCAAGACTAATTTGTTATTCTTTGTCTCACACATGTTTGTTCAAGGGGAAGAGTTTTTTGAACCTGAAAAAAAAAGACACTCTTTTGTTTCTTATCTTAGAGAATATCAAAATGACTTTCTTTACTATTATGATATGATAGGTATTAGGTAAGATGATTATTATAATAAAGGCGGTTGTTTAGTTAAGATTCCATCTTTTGAACACCTACCATTTTTAACTCTATACATTTACTTCAATTTGATTATTTTCTTGTTGTTGATTATTTGTAGAAACAAACCTCAGAGCATATGTAGAAATCAGGAAGATATTTGTTTAGTAGTTAATATTATTGAGATTGGTGTTTCTTATCCTTAATTAACTATAGTGCTAATATAATTAGCCTTCCATTTGACGTAATTTTCCTCTAGGTGACTGTAATTTCCATTGAAAAAGTTACATAAAATATCATGAACAAGATGATGATGATGACTCTTAAGTAATTAAACTTAATCTTATATCGTTGAGATTGGATTCATTTGCATGTGATGAGTTCAATATACAAGAAATAAAAAGAAAAAAATACATGATTTTCTGACTTGCAAACAAAAGTACCCTATTCAATTCTTTACCCCTTTCTATTTTGTATTGATTAGCTTACACTAACCCTTCATATATACATACAATCTATTTAGTTTGGTTCACATGATCCGTTTAAGTTTGGTTTACATGAAGTGCTATTTTGGAAAACAATAATTATATCAGAGAAAGAGGCCTACGGTCGTCGGGTAAAAATATCTATTTAACCTTCTGTAAATGCATTATATTTTCATCTATTGATCTTGAGTGCTAGGTTGTGTTCATAAAGTGGGTTATGTCCGATAGCAAGAGATAGGTTTAATATGATAATTTATGTGTTCATTGTGAATGCTTTCAAAATTCATAAATAATGACAATCATTGGTGTTATTGATGTTAATTTGTGATCAATTTAGGATTTTTATCAATGGAAGTTTCAACGTTAGGAAATCTGAGGTTAAAATCTCTTTTTTAAACTATTTGAAATCGGGTGTTTATATGCCAAATCAATCAAGAAAGTGCTTTGTTTCTGTTGGCTATTGTTTAAATGATTATCAAAACGTTGAGCTCACAAAATCCTTTCTTTTCATGCTAGGTGGATAATACAGAAGATGTTAATAAATGGGTTGAGTGGCTTCACTTTGAACTGTTCTCGCTCTATTTTTTAAATTCTCACCTTTCCATGTATGAATCAACCAATTGAGTTATTCATTAGCATCAATTGTGCTTAAAGAATGTTCTTATTATGGTTTAAATAATAGTTGTTTTTATTACCTATATAAACCTCAAACTATAAAAACTTAAGGAAGCTGGAATCAATGAAAGAGAACAAAAAAGATGAAGAATCTATAGATATGCCAAAGCAAAAGAAGCTTGCTGGGATCAATGCCATACCCTTTATCCTTGGTATGTATGCTCAAACCGGCAAATTGTAATATATTTTTACATAAATTTCATCAAGTTCACATATTTTGGTAGTGGATTAGTTATAGATGAACTAATATTTTGGTTAAGTTTGTTTTACAAACTCATGATTGTTAATAAATTGTGCTTTCTTCTATTGTATTAAAAGTAGAAAGCATACACTATTTAAGCCAATGGTGAAGACATTCCTGCAAAACCTGCATCATGTATGTTTTTTGTTACTATGTAGACAGTTTAAAATTTATGTTAAAATTGTGTTGATTTGGTTAATAGATTTAACCATAAACGGCACCAAGGTTACCTTTTTTAAAGAAACGGTGTATTCTGATAAGATGAATTATACTTATACAAGAACACAAACGCATTTTTAGGACAAGTATTTTTGATTTAATCGATTGATAAAAACTAACCTAAATGTGAACCGGACCCTTAGTTAAAAAGCGGATCTAAATTGTCATCTCTATATATAATATATACATCTTACGTATATCATATGTCTATTTGACTTTTAGTACACACAGATTCATTCACTTGACAGTAGACAGATTAAAACCCGATCTTAAATCAAAATTATCATTTTGAGTTATTCATAGCAAGGGCGGCCTACACGTTGATCCTTCTTAAGAATTTCGCAAAAAGACAAGCGGTAAACTTTATATTTTTTTTCGCTTGATGTACAAGCTATAAATATTATTTTAAGAGCCAAAAAAAATTACAAATGTAGCTTCTTGTTAAACCTCTAGATTTCTATCATGAATATTTGTATTGTATGTTTATAACGCTTACATCTCACACTTGGACATTTAGTTTATGTCCGTGTAAGTGGTTCATACTTTCAACAACCACTATAAGATGTTGCTGCACAATAGATTTTTGGTTCCACTTCAATTGTGGATTTGTTTAACACTTTATTATGTATGTAAATACATATAAATTTTTTTTCATACTTAACATATGCGGATATTAATGTTGATTTATTTTTTATTTGATTTATAACACCGTCCCGCCGTAAAGCGCGGGCATATACACTAGTATTTCAAATAGGTAATTACTTTCTTTTGAATCTCATCTTAGTTTTGTTCTATTTTGTTTTAATACATAATGTTGATTTTTGGAATATTAATGCCTTTGTTTTGATGGCCTTCGATTATGAAATACCACCTCATTTCAAATACTCTAAAAAGCAACAAGGATGATTGCATGAAAGTCTGCTTTTTTTAAGTTGACCCACTAATTCAAGCAAGTCACATATTGAGAAAGCACAAATGGAAGGGACTTGGCACCAAACACTTACATAAGTACTCCAAAGCACAGAGACTAAAAAACAAGAGGAAAGTAAGTGTTCTGCGGTCTGTGGGGATTAAAAACATGTAGGGGAGAGGCATGAACCCACATCAACATTACATTTCATAAGCTCTTAAATGGTAGGAATTCTCTCCATTTTATTCTCCAAACAAAAATATTAACTTTATTAGGAACCCAACTATTCCATTTTAAAACAAACAAAGGGGAGGATGAGTGTTAGTTCCAAGGAATGTATCCATGACCAGCCACCATCTGAACAACAAATCAAAGTTTTAAGATCAACATTAAGTTTTTGGAGAATAGGATCAATCCTAATGATATTAGCCCACACCCTGGAACTATGTTTTTTACTCGGAATGAATTGGTGAATATTAGAAGAAACATGAATGCTTAAAATAACCTTCTTCCAAAGCGGGTGAGATTCGGTTTTAAACCTCCACCACCATTTTAATAGGAGACTTAGGTTGAAATTTTAAACAACCAATACCCAAGCTACAATCTGATTTCTTACAACAAACTTTTTTTCAGCTAACGTAACTGATTTTCTTGGTATTACTAAAATGAACAAGTGTGAATCTTTAACGGGAGCTTTCTACAAAAAAATTAGTAAACAGGGAGGCAATCAAGAACTGAACGAACAAGTTCCACCAATGGAGAGGTGCTTGGCCTTCCATACGGATAGTCGAGCCTCGAAAGCTTCAATGACGGGTCTCCAAATTTTGGCCAAATTCATATTAACGCCAACAACCAAACCAAGATAAGATAAAGGTATTGAGCCTACTATGCAATGGGTTTTGGAGGCAAGATCCTCGAGACATTGACTATCAATATTAGTACCCATGAGGCTGCAATTTTTTCGAATTAATTTCCAGCCCCAAAGGCCAAAACCAAATGAAAGATCTCAGATGGCCAATGAGATTCATAAAAATTAGAATGAGACCATTCGCCTAAAATGATGACATCATCCGTGAACAATAGGTGGGACAAGGTTGGACTGTCGTTGGGAAGTTTGATTCCTCTAGAAACATTAAGTGAAACAGTTTTAATAAGTATCCAGTTACACGATTCCAGTATATGAGGAACAACAATAAGGATAATGGACCCCCTCGACGAACCCTATGATTCAAGCTAGTAAACTCCTTTGTATGTGACCCGTTAGTTAGAACAGAGGCTTTAGCAGAGTTAAGAATCCCATTAATCCAAGTTCTTTATTTTGTAGGAAAGTTCATGTGATCAAAAGGATGAAATCAACAAACTCTCATGAAACACAATCAAACACCTTATTGAAATCCACCTTAAAGAAAAGACCTTGGGTTGTTTTTGATAGCCACAAGACCACCTCATTTACCACTAAGAACCCATCCAAAATATTCCTTTTTGCCAAAAATGGAGTCAGAATAAAGGAACTGATGACTCCTTTCAACCTATTTGCAAGAGCTTTGGATATAATCTTATTTATACATCCAACTAAAGAGATATCCAGTATTCATCAAACCCAGAAGGATCGGTAACTTTGGAACGAGTATAATGAAGGATGAGCTACATACGCCACTGATTTTGACCCTCCCTGTAAAAAGTATTAAACACATTCAGGAAGTCAGATTTAAGTGTGTCCCAAAAATGTTGAATGAAAGCAAAATTTAAGCCATTAGGCTGCGGGGTTTTTCACGGCAACAATCCCGAATTGCGGTTTTGATTTCATCTAAAAGAATGGGTGGATGAGGGACTCCGTTTCTATTAGGGACAATCAGTTAATGTCTGGGCACACCATAACAGGCCTTGGCTTAAGAACCTCCTTAAATCTTTTTTGAAAAAACGACGAGCCCAAGTGTCATTCACAGAATCACCATTAATCCTGTTAGAAGACACTGGAGAGTTGAAGATGCCATGAAAAAAAGGAATTTTCATCCCATCAACGACCCATTTAACTCTTGACTTGTGTTTCATATCCTCTATTTTTACTCTGCTTCCACTAAATTGCACTTAGTTTCCATCCTTACTTTACTTTCTTCCTCAAAGAGCCCCAAGGTTTCCAGCTTGATCATCACAGAATTTAGCCTAGCAAATCATCAAATCATCAAGCCCCACCATTTTACTTTACTTTCTTCCTCCGAACAAAAGAATTAATTCAACATCTCTTCCTCAAATCATCAAGCCCCTTATATAATTGTCATAAAATCCATTAAGAAGTAGCAAACTCACCATCTCCCGTTACCGCTGCTTAAACCTAGGCCTTGAACTTAGATAGGTACATACCTACCACCGAACCCACTTGCATAGTGATGTTGACTTCGTTACCCCCGTCTCTTCTGCAAAATTCACAGACACCAAGGACCTATTAAGATCGACGAAAGGTATGGCCCAGAAGGGAGGGACCATCAAGCACTTTGAGACCTCTGAATTCAGTCTGTTTTATTTTAATAAAATATTTCAATTTGGAGTATTGTTGGTAATATTTGAATACATTAAACTGTTACATAAACCTATATTCATTAACAATAGTTTTAAATACATTAATGACTCCTAAAGGAGATTTTGACGCCCCCTTTACTTTACAGTCTCAAGGACGGTTTGTGATTGAAAGGGGGGTATAGCCTCGGTGTGAATGGTTTCAATTTTCTATTCATCAAGCATTTCTTGGGCATTTTATTTAATGTTTTAACTAATTTTTCCAAGGATAGTCAAATTAAGGGGGGTGTCTTCTATTATAACCCTTATTCTAAAAATCAATTACCTAATTTTCCTAAATGATTATTCGTCGATCAGTTTAATCAAATGCATTAGAAATTTTTATCTAGTGTGTTTGTGAACCTGTTGAAGCTTGTGATTGACTTTGTTATTTTGGATGTTCAAACGACTGTCATTCCAACCAAATATCTCAGATGGACCAATGAGGTCGTATCATAGATTAAAAATCTAAATCTCAAGTCGTTCTTTTCAAATAGACTTTGAGAATGCTTTTGACTCCATCAATTCGGACTTTATTGATTCAGTTATGGATAAAATGAGATTCCTTATTAGATGGAGAGGATATTTCAAGGTATTTGAGCTTCTTCGAGAACTTTGGTTTTACTAAATGGTTGCCCAACACTGGATATTCGATGTGCCCAGGAAGTCCGTCAAGGGGATCGTTTATCCCCCTTCATCGTCATCATTGCTATGGAGGCTTTTACATGTTTTTTAAATAGTGAAGGTTCTTCAGGTGTTATCAAGGACCTTTCAACCCTAATAATGGGCTGATTCTTTTCCATATTTTGCATGAAGATGATGAATCCTAATAGGATAACTGTCTATAGAAAACATCAAAAACATAGCAAGATTGATGATGTGTTTTCATTTGGTTTTAGGGCTGAAAATTAACACCCAAATATACTCTTTTAGGGCGAATTTGTGTAACTTTAACTTTAACTTTACAGGTGTCTAGCATCCATGTTTGCTTCACTTGCTCTTTTTTGGTATTGTCAGCTTCAAATTATACTTTTTTACTAGCAAGATATAATTGAAAAGAGCTAGCAAAAGGAGAACAAAGCACAAAGAATAAGCAGCCAAAAAATCAAAACACCAATGTATACCATGATTTAAACGGACACCATAAGAGCCTCGAAAAGAAATAAATGCAGCCTCACCCATGATGTGAGAAAGAGATCACCATGTAGAACTTTGGTTTTACTAAATGGTTGCCCAACGCTGGATATCCGATGTGCCTAGGAAGTCCGTCAAGGGGATCGTTTATCCCCCTTCATCGTCATCATTGCTATGGAGGCTTTTACATGTTTTTTAAATAGTGAAGGTTCTTCAGGTGTTATCAAGGACCTTTCAACCCTAATAATGGGTTGATTCTTTTCCATATTTTGCATGAAGATGATGAATCCTAATAGGATAACTGTCAAGCATCCTAAACCTTAGGAATGCATACCACCATTCAAGCACACACAAGCCCGGAAACAAACTCCAAACGCATCACACGCAAACACATACAAATGGGTCAAACACACACACATAAAACGGGTTTTCAGATGTTCCAGCTCCAAAATCGACCAAAACGTGTAAAAGAGGGGTCCTAGAACTCACACAAACAACACCGAGAAGTAGAGCTTCGATTTGACCCGCTATACGATGATTTGCTCTCTTGAATCCACCCGAACCAACCTTTCTCCTCTCTTCTCTTTTGTGCAGAATTTTGGGTGTGGGGAAAGGGTAAAGACTGCCCTTTCCCTTCAAATACCTCCACTCACTCAACTTTCTCTCGTTTTTCGTTGGCGAGTTTGGTCCCCCCACTTTGGACTTTTTTCTTTTTCTTCTTCGTCGGCTTCAAAGAAAATATCCGGGTGTTACATATACATGGTTAAATGATTAGATGGATAATTAATTATTTAAATATTTATTTAATAATCATTTATGTGAATAAACATTTAAGGTATTTGTAATAGGTAGGTTTGAAGTGTTCTAATATAGAAAAGAAACTAGGCATAATAAATGTAAATAAATTTTCATAATCCTTTGAAATAAGCATGATTTATCTATGATTCAAATAACGTACTAACCAATAATAACTTAATATTTTTAAATAATTTTTTAAAGTCTACTTTTATAAAAATAAATTAAGCATAATATTTGTGAATAATATTTTATATATGAAAAAATGTTAAAGTATCTAAAGTGATAAATTTACAGAAACTAATTAGCTAACTTTAAAAATAAACAAAGTTTACAAAACTAATTTTTATAATTTTTAGAAATTTTATATAATATTTTAAAGGCTGAAAAGCCCAAAAAAAATATGTTGAGGGTGCCCGGGTTCGAACCCGGGACCTCAAGTTCAGCATGTGAGTGTGTAACCAGTAAACTAGGTCCGCGACCGTGGTTTTACTTTGTTTTTAAACTTTTTAAACACAATCAACAACAATCCCCAATTCTTATAAACCCTAGAATCGTTTAGCCCCAAATTGAAGATCAGTTCGTGTGATTTAACCGGATTAAACTTAGGGCTTTTAATCCCTAAGTGTAATCAAGTATGTGGGTATGCTTGCTTACTTGATTACGTTCGAACTAGCGCAATGAAACTTTGTTCGGCTTCGGTCTACTCACGAAGAACAGAGTTGAACAAATTTGTCAATCGAGTGTGTTTCACAAGAAATTGAAGCTTTGGGGAGTTGAAAGGGATCGAGTGAAACAATACCCCTCTGCTAAATAGTTTCAATTTGATGTGATTAAACCTAAACGGTTGCGATTTGAATACGATAGTAAAGTGTTCAATTTGGTCTTTAATTCATAGTTATGCTTGAAATTAAGATCATTAACGGGTAGGAATTGATTAGTCGATCGTGTATACCTGATTAATTGTGTTTTTATTGATTCATTATTGTTGAACGGTTCACGGTTGATGGCTTTGGGTTACCCGAACTCGAATGCCTCCATAACCGACTTAATATTCGAATTAATGTGCACCCACGAGTTCGAAACGGTTCCATGAAACATTCTGCATGATTTGGGTTTGTGTTTTGAGGGTTTTGGCCGGTTTTTGAGCTCGCCGGAGAGCTCACCGTCCGGTCGCCAGAAACACGGGCAGGATGGTGTGGGTGATGGTTTTTTTTTTTTGGAAATTACAGAATTGGTCCCTGTAGTTTTAAGGTGCTATTATTTTATGCTCAAACATTTAATTATAAGTTTTACAATAACAAAACTTTTATTGTTTTTATTTATTTACAAGATTACCTCTATACTATTATTATTATTATTATTATTATTATTATTATTATTATTATTATTATTATTATTATTATTATTATTATTATTATTATTATTATTATAGCTTTACAAATGAATCCTCGATTGTATTAATACCAACGAACTCTTACAAGAGATAGCGACCATTAACAAAAGTTAACTTGAAAAATACGGAAGGTTTGTTGATACATGTGTCCCTAGATTCTGAGTTGAATGTAAAATGTCTTGACTATGTGTAATTGAATGATGCTTAATGAAATACATGTGGTTGTTTATAATGTTTATATATTTCATTAATGGGTTAAGTAATGACTAATTATATAGGTTTGGTTTTGTTTGAATAGGTATGCATAATGTTGTAATGATTAACACATTCAAACTTAACATGATATAGTTATCATGCGAATGGGCCATGCGAATGGACCATACGCATGAATAACTTCATGCGAATAGCTCAGTCACACGACTGAATCATGAGACTAGATCAGTCGGAAGACTGAAGCATGAGATTGAACCAGTCGTACGATTGAAATCTCAGTCGTGCGTATGGATCAACCGCATAGCTCAATCGCACGACTGAACCATCCGAATGGTTCAGTCGCCCGAATGAGAAAACCTAACCTATAAATACCACTTGATTCGTGGAATAAAAAAAAAACTTCGGATACTAGAAACCCTAATCGACCCAGAACGTGCTGTTCGACCATTCCAACTTCATAGAGCGTTTCAGATCATTCCGTGTCAATTCATAACGTTATCTAATCGTTAGGATTGATCCTGATTACGTTCTCACTGATTGGATCGCCAATCAAATAGGATTCCGCACTATTTGATCTGGTACAACGAAGAATCAGTTAGTACTCCGTACGTACACGGTCCTAACAAGTGGTATCAGAGCTTTGGCTCTTGATTCTTCGTTGATTCAATCGTTTTTGTGAAAAAGTCTATGTTTTTACGCGAAAAGATCCAATCTTTTTGCTAAAAATCGAGTCTTTACGTGTGCATGTTCTGGAATTTCAGTGTTTTTAGAGTTTCAGCCGTCTAGGGTGCAAATTTTTGCGTTCTAGGTCAAAAGTGTTCAAAATCGCGTTTACAGCCGACCCAGTCGCACGATTATCTCAATCGTACGACTGAACTCATTCGCCCAGGTCTGTCGCACGCTTGAGTCAGTCGTCACTCCATTCGCCCGGTTGAGTCAGTCGTTGTGTCAATCGCCCGAGTGAGTCAACCGTCCTTTCCAGTCGCACGTCTGAGTCGTTTGGTTTGTTCAGTCGTCTAAGTCTTTCAGTCGGCCGTTTCTATCGTACGTCTGAGTCCAGTCGTATACAGCCCAATCGCATCAGTAGCTTAATTCTCAAGTTAAATTAATTCAAGGATGGACTCCGAAAATTATGCCATGTCAGCTGGAAAGGATTCGAGAATTCAGAATCTGTTATTACTGGAAAATGAGATAGGGAACCATAACAAGCCACCTAAACTATTGACAATAGAGGATTTCCACAATGGAGACAACGTTTTGAGATCTATCTTAATGGTGTAGATACTAACCTATGGAACTCTATTGAGGTTGGCTATAAAATACCCGTGGGGCTGATGGTGTTCCTTTGACTTTGAGTGGACTCACCGATACACAGAAGATTGCTTACAATGCCGAGAAGAAGGCCTATGCTATTTTGACTCAGTCCATTCCTAAGCCTATTTTTCATCAATACTCAGAACACAAACAAAGTAAAAAACTGATGGAAGTTCTTGAAAAGAGGTATGATGGAAATTCAAACTTAAAGGCACTGAAAGGTAAAGCTTTGAAGAAGGAGTTTGATAATTTCTCGGCAATAGGAAATGAAAGCTTGGATGAAATCATCGATCGGTTTTACCATCTGATGAGTGAACTTCACACTCATGGTGTTAAGACGTCAATGGAAGACAAGGTCTTAAGCTTGGCAGATGGTCTACCTGCAAAATGGGATTCATTCATTTCTACTCTGCGATATAACTCAGTTTTAGAAAACCTGGATATCAATGACTTTATTCTAAAACTGAGAGAGGAGGAAGTGCGACAAAAATACAAGGCTAAGAAGGGTTCTTATGCTCAAGACCCCTCTCTCTACAATGTTTCTTCTACCTCCACCCTGCTGCAAAGTCTTCTGGTGCACCTCTGCAAACAGCCTTCGTGTCCAATGCATCTTCAACTACTGAACAATGCTCATCATCTGCAAATGAGCCTCTTGGTGCATCTGGAGCTAGTCAAAGCCCTATTGTTACACAATCTGCAAAGTTAATAACAGAAAATCTGGGAAAGGTAACAGTGGAGGTTGCTAAAGAGCACATGGATCTTCTGGCTGCTGTTGTGCATTCTTATGATGGTTTGGTGGCAGGTAAGATTGGAAATTGCCACCTTGCTGATGAAGATTATGAGCAAGTAGATGAGAATGAGCTGGAAAGAATGGACATCATGTGGGCTCTTGCAAGCGCTGTCCGAAGAGCCAAGAAATTTGTGAAGAAAACAGGACAGAATCTTGTGGCTACTAAAGATACAACCTTTGGTTTTGACAAGTCTAAAGTCACATGTTTCAATTGTGGAGAAAAGGGCCACTTTAAAAGGGAGTGTTCAAAGCCTAAGAAGACTGGGAACGGGAATCCATTTTCCTCTTTCAACAGGCAAGATAGAGACAAGAAACCATCGTCCACGGGAAGTGATTCTAAAGCTTTGGTAGCACAAGGAGATGAAGGACAAGACTGGTCCTTTCGATTTGTGTCTGATGAAGCTAACATAGCATCTGTGGAAGACTTGAACGAAGACTCTGCAAGTGAAGGGGAAAGCTCAGCTGAAATTGATACTGCTGATTTGGAAGAGACGTTTGATGCTGTTGATGAAATTGTCCAGAATGAGTTGACTTCAGAATCTGAAGCTCAATCCACGTCTCAGAATGCTTTCATGGCTGGCACGTCGACATCTACACAGGTAAAATCTAAAGATGAATTATTTGAAGAACATGTTTGTGTCGAATGTGATAAATTTAGAGAAAGCATTGATCTAAAATTTGCTAGGTTGTTAGAACATAATGATAACTTAGTAAATGACTTAAAACTGTGTTCAGAAGCTAATCGTATCTTAAAACAAAATGAGAGCAGTTATAAAGAGAAGTTAGATGCGTTGCAGAAGCAACTAAAGGAAACTGAAGTTGTTGTCTTTAACCAAGAAAATGACATTAAATACTACTTAAAGACCATTGAAGAGACTAAAAAGACAAAGCGGTCTTACAGGTAGAAAATGAGTCATTGCAGCAAAAACTACATAGTTTAGCGAGTTCCTCGCACATTTTGAAAAACTTGGTTAAAGAACGCAACAATGGGGAGGGATTGGGTTACAAGGTAGTTCCACCACCACCTGAAATCCTTTTGAACACAAAACAACGTCCAATTAATAATAATCAAATTAAGGATCATGTGGTGACAACTCCTTTGGTTAGTGATCCGGACACTGCAGTTAAGTCTGCGTCTCTGGATGATGATCAGAAAACTTCAACATCAAGCAAGGTAACTGTTGAGAAAAGGGTGGAAACAAATGTCCAAACAAGTCTAGGTTCGGAATCAAAGTCAAATATTACACAAACCAAGATACCTAAATCCACTCAAGTTAAACCAGTTAAAAGGGAAAATATTCAGCCTCAAAGACAAATTAATTCAAATATTAAACAAGTTAAATTTGTTAAAGAGAGTAAATATTCAAAGATTGAGACCAAAAGACCTATTCCTGAGATTTATTCACCGCCCCACAAGAGATCTCCTAGTCCTGAGGAATGGAGATCCTGCTATACTTGTGGTCAGCGAGGTCATATTTCAACTAATTGCCCACGTTATCAGACACCAAGAATTAAAGTTGAGCTAAACGACAAAGTCAAATTAGATTCAAAACAGCGTTCTAAGACCCCGGTTAGATCGAAAACACCCATTAGGCATAAAACACCTTCTAAATCGTTTTCGTCACCACCACGTCATAGGCAAAACAGACAAGTTCCCGACAAGCCTGTGACACCAGCGCATAAATCTGTTTCTGAATCTAAACTATCTGCTCAAACTGTTAATCAGTCTAAAGTCTATCATAAACAATCCTTTCACAGAGATGGTTTATGGAAAGCGAAGACATCTGGTGAATCTGAAAGCCAGGACAATCTGAAAGTTGAGATTCCACCCACTGATAAAGGACAGTGGGTCGAATTCATGATGGTTGATTCCTCTGGGAAACCCAAGCCAGTCAAGGCTTGGGTCCCCTCCTTAACTGATTGTTTTCAATTATGTGCAGGTTGTCCGCTACAGTGCTTCATCAAATACATGGATTGTGGATAGCGGAGCTTCCAGGCACATGACAGGAAACAAGTCTCTTCTTTTCAATGTCAAACAAATTAAAGGGGGACACGTTTCATTTGCTGGTAATAAAGGAGGATACATTACCGCTCAGGGCGAAGTAGTGTCTCAGATATGTGACAAGGGCTTCAAAGTTATGTTTGACAAGCGAAAATGTTACATACTGAAAAAGGAGATGGAGATTCCAGAGAAGCAGGTTTTGATGTCTGCATCCAGGTACAATGATCTATATGTCTTGGATATGTCTAATGCTTCTACCTCTGAATCTACAGCTCAATGTTTTCTCTCAAAAGCGACAGAGAAGGATTCCATCTCATGGCATAGAAGGATGGGACACATAAATCAAAGGAAGATGAATCATCTGATTCACAACAACCTTGTTGAGGGAGTTACAGTCAAGAACTTCCAACTTCCTGATTTTTGTGTCTCTTGTAAGAAGGGAAAGCAAACCAGGAAATCTCACAAGACCAAGCACGCCAACACAATTGAGATGCCTTTGGAGTTGCTACACATGGATCTTTTTGGTCCAGTCAACACAAAGAGTATAGCAGGAGACTGGTACTGCTTTGTAGTCACTGATGACTACTCAAGATTCACCTGGGTGATGTTTCTGAAAGCTAAATCAGAAACGTTTGAGTCTTTCAAGGTGCTCGTCACGACTTTGGAGTCACTCTATAAACTGAAGGTGAGAAGAATACGTTCTGACAATGGCACAGAGTTCAAAAATCAGTGGATGGAAGCTTTCTGCAAGGACAAGGGAATTGTTCATCAGTTCACTTCCGCATACACACCACAGATGAATGGAGTTGCAGAACGAAAGAATCGGAGCTTAATTGAAACTGCACGAACCATGTTAGCTGATTCAAAGCTCCCAGTTCAGTTCTGGAATGAGGCAGTTGCAAATGCCTGCTACACACTAAATCGTGTGTTAGTAGTCAAAAAGCATGGCAAAACTTGTTACGAGTTACTTCAGAAGAGAAAGCCAAATTTGGAGTACCTGGAACCATTTGGAGCTCCATGTACATTGCTAAAGAAGGCTCAGGATGGCAAGTTCAACGAGAAAGCTGATCAAGGAATATTCTTAGGATACAGCATCCCAGACAAGCGCGTTTACAATAACTCGACGGGTCAGGTAGAGGTGTGGTGCAATGTGGATGTTCAGAGATACATCACACCTCCTGCTGGAAAAGGTCCATCATCATTCTTCGATTATGATGGATTTTTCAAATCCTTTAATCTTCCACAGTTTGATTCAGAGGATGACGTTGCTACCCAGATGATGTATGATGTTCTTATCTCACCGAATCTGGATTCAAGCAACATCACACCTACTGATGGTGCCTCAAGCTCTTCGACTCCTGCTCATGATGAGAGTGATGATTCATCAGGTGATGAAGAAGCACCTGCTTCTAACCCTGAGCATACAGCTAATCAACACAGTGAGTCAACAGCTGCTGAACAAGATGCGGGAAATCCGGACACTGAACCAGCAGTCACCAATCTGGATTCTGAGGTTGTGGTTCCTACCACACCAGTGACTAGGATCAGTGTGCATCATCCCCCCTCGTCTATCATTGGGGACATTCAATCCGGTGTGCAAACACGAAATCAGCTGTACTCTGCTGAGTATGCAGCAGTCATGGAAAAGGGGTACGTCAATGATGGGGCTTTCTCATATTTTGTTTCACAAATCGAGCCTAAATATGTCTGTGACGCCCTGAAAGATGAGGCCTGGGTCAATGCCATGCAAGAAGAGCTACTCCAATTCAAGAAACTGGGAGTCTGGACTCTAGTTGACAGACCAAAAGGAGTCAAGGTAATTGGTACCAAATGGGTACTAAAGTGCAAGAAGGATGACCAGGTGTTGTTATCAGAAACAAGGCACGGTTGGTCGTTCAAGGATTCAGGCAAGTCGAAGGAATCGACTACAATGAAGTCTTTGCTCCCGTAGCTAGAATGGAAGCTATACGTATTTTTCTAGCCTACGCCTCTTACATGAAGATCAAAGTTTATCAACTAGATGTTAAGAGTGCATTCTTGCATGGGGAAATCCGTGAAGAAGTATATGTCAGTCAACCGAAGGATTCGAAGATCCTTATCATCGGGACAGAGTCTACAAGTTGGACAAGGCTCTGTATGGGCTACATCAGGCTCCTAGAGCTTGGTATGAAAAGCTCTCTACCCATCTGCTAAAGCATGGTTTTCGCAGGGGTGTGATTGACTGTACATTGTTCATCAAAGAAAAAGATGGTGACTTGCTTCTGGTGCAGATCTATGTGGATGATATCATCTTTGGATCTAGAAATGAAGCATTATGCAAAGATTTCGAATCTGTGATGAAGGCAGAGTTTGAAATGAGTGCAATGGGAGAGATGAAGTTCTTCTTGGGATTACAGGTGGATCAAACACCTACCGGTATTTTCTTACATCAGTCCAAATATGTCGGCGATATTCTCAGTCGATTTGACATGGAAAATGCGTCTGCTGCCGGTACCCCTCTCGCCACAAATCATGATGTGGCTCCTGATGAGAATGGGGATCTGGTGGATGCCACTATGTATCGTGGGATGATCGGATCTCTCATGTATCTCACTGCCTCGCGTCCAGATATCATGTATGCAACATGTTTATGTTCTAGATATCAAGCGAAGCCAAAAGTGAATCACTTGATTGGGGTGAAAAGGATTTTTCGTTATCTGAAGGGTAATCCAACACTAGGATTGTGGTATCCTCATGATGATGACTTCGAGCTTACCGCATACAGCGATTCAGACTATGGTGGATGCAAGATGAATTTCAAGTCTACATCAGCAGGGTGTCAGTTCTTTGGAAGACGGTTAGTCACGTGGCAATGCAAGAAGCAGACCTCGGTTGCTCTATCAACCTGTGAAGCTGAATATGTTGCTGCTGCAAGTTGCTGCTCTCAGATCATCTGGATTCAACAGCAAATGCGAGACTACGGTTTGAAATTTTCTAACACTCCTATTTATGTTGATAATTCTGCTGCCATAGCTGTCACTAAAAATCCTGTTCAACACCCAAAAACAAAACACATCGGGATTAAATATCATTTCATACGCGATTGCTATGAAAAACAATTAATTGATGTGATTAAAATTAACACGGATTTTCAGCGCGCTGACCTTTACACAAAGCCTTTTGATAAACCAAGATTTTTATATCTGCTAGAGGTCAACGGCGTTAAAAAGAAAAGTGATGTAATTGCTGAAGAAGCAGATACATAGTCCGACCAGTGTTTAGTCGTTTATTTCTTTTTCCTTCAATTTTATTTTATTTTATTTTTTAATTCCCTTGTCTTATAAAATCCAAAAACACAAAAAGATTTTTGTTTTAGAATTTTAGGGGAGATTTAGTTCAGTATGCATTTACTTAAAAAAAAAAAAAAAAAAAAATAAAAAATTGGGGGAGGTAAGTTAAGCTGAAAAGGCACAGACAAATAAACTGGAAATGCGACTCGATAAAACTGGAAAGTGATAGCACACAGGCATCGAGTTACTTGGAACATCAAATTGGTTTTTCAGTTTCAAAATAACAATCATAAATCAGAGAAGTCTAAGTCTGACAAAATTGGGAATATGATAGAAGTTTTGACTGGTATTGTAATCATTTGGAGAAAGTAGATCTAGGGTTGTGTAAGTACACAATACGATGTGTCAGTAGATTCAACACAATAGACCATTAGACATCATCAGTGAACTGGCTTAAACTAAATTCACTCAACCAGTTGTGTGTTCTCATGGTATCCCTGGTCTGCACAATCAATCAATGTCCAATAAGGGGTGAGGAGCAAGCAAATGCCACAAATGTGAGCAAAGACCTGCAAAACAGAGCAAAAGATGACAACGTCATTAAAATAATGTATATGCAAATATGCTGCTCTAAGAAGATAAATAGGTATTGCGCCTCTCTGCTGTGCGATGGCACTGACCTGAGGCTAAGCATAATCTATTCGTTCTAAGAATTCATTGCTGTTTGCCCCTCTCTGCTGTGCGATGGCACTGACCTGAGGCTTGGCATCTCTTTGATAATTTTTAGAACCAATTCTTCTAAGTCCAAGACCGCTCAAAAATCTCCTGAGGACAATTGATTACCATATACCTGTGGAATACACAAATACGGTTTGACCTAATTCATCTAATAATTCGCTGATGTGCGTCAAACGTCTGTGTATGGATTTAAGTGGACAAACATACTGACAATCGTCGTGGCTACATCGCCTGATGTTCAAAATCAATGAGAATTACATATTAGTTCAAACATGATTCCCAGTTAGACCTTAGAAGTCTTCCATAAGTGAAAAAATGTGCAATCGTATCATGCAAAGTGTAATAAGCACTGAATGTTCCAAGTGATGGAGTATATGCCTGTCTGATTCCATGAGAGTCCATTCCGGATAAACTGTTAATGCTAACAAGCTATACAAGCCTGCCCTAACAAAAATCACAAAAATATGTCTTTCGATTCATAGGTTAAGTTTTGTTCAGTCTTAGTATAATATGTCATGTCGGACTGTGTATACTGTTATCTGCTAAATGTCACTAAATGAGCTTAATGTTTATCTAAACTGATTGTTTCTGAATGGATAAATGGATCACGTCTGAGGTGATCGGGTGGATAAATGGATCACGTCTGAGGTGATCGGGTGGTTAAATGGATCATGTCTGAGATGATCAAGTGCACATAATGTTTTATAAATTGGTAATTAAACTAAGTGTTGGTTCATACTTTAAAATTTGGGACAAGGATAGACCAATCGTTCGACTGAATCTGATATGACCCAGTCGGCCGAATGGGGTGTACGATTGAATACAATCGTAAGATTGGACCAAGCGAATGAACCCAATCGGCCGGTTGAATGTGCCCGACTAGGTCAAACGTGCGAATGGGGTATGCGAATGAAACACATCGAACGATTGGAGGTGACCGACTGAAATTGTCGTTTGGATGAACTTCAATCGCCCGATTGGAGATGAACGATTAGGTAGATGGCACGACGGAGACTCAGTCGTCCGACTAACCAAGACGACTAGACTCAGTCGGCCGACTAATCAAGGCGACTAGACTCAGTCGCCCGACTGGATTTTGCCCTAGTATAAAAACAGACCAAATCATAATCAGTCGTTCACTCTCCCAAATCGCCCCCTCTATTCGCCCGACCTAAGGAACCGCTGTCGAAATTTCCTTTGATCCATATCTGCTTTTGTTTACGTGTTCTAACACTCATTGGTGATTATACAGGTACTACTCAAAGTGTTTCATCGATAACACTGATAAATGATGTCCAAAATCTCTCGAATTCAGACCAAACAGTAACCCAACGCATAATGAACAAATAGGCTGTCCAAACTAGCTTAAACGTTTGAATAGAAGTTAGAACATGATTTATCGGTAGTTTCCGAGTGTAATGAGCAAAATTTCGACGTTTAACTTCAAGTATAGCTCAAAACACGAATTTGAATGGACAAACTGTCGAGTATGCGACTGGACACACTGATGAACTCCAATCGCCCGACTGAGAAGACGATTAGTCTCAGTCGCCTGACTGAGATGAACGAATGAATTAAACGCACGACTATGCTCATTCGCTTGACTTAGTCGCCCGTATGAATAAATTCACCTTTCAAGACTCATTCGTTCCACTCAGTCGCACGGCTATGTTCATTCGGTTGCTCAGTCGCCCGACTAACCAAAGTGGGAAACTCATTGATTTTGTTTACTCTCTTCTACGTGTACTAACGTAAACTTACATTGTGTTACAGATGGCGAGTCGATGGGTTATGAGCACGAAGCACAACATTTGTGCTCATTTGGACTTGACCTCTAGGAATGCCGCTGACTTTTCTGGCATTATCACATTTCTGAGAAGATCGAGGATATACAGAGCCATCTCAGCACAGTGTACACCATACAGGTCGATGCAGCAGTCGTTTTGGGAACACGCTGTGGTAGACAGATCCAGGGAGCCCTATACTATTAGAAGCACCGTTCTTGGGCAAGCTATAGAGATAACAGAGGAGGACTTAAGGACAGTCCTAGAACTAGGAAATGATGGTGACTGTCCTGTTCGTTTACATCCGATGGCAGTCAGAGGGTGCTTCCTGAGGGCTAAGTATACTGGGGACATAAACTCAGGGATGCTCAACAAGAGCAATCTTTGCCCCCAGTTCAAATACTTAGCCCATGTCTTGCTAAGGTGTATTGCCTCACGAAAAGGAGGCTTCGACGAGCTCTCTGAGCAAATGCAGAATGCCTACGCTGCATTAGTGCTGAACCACCCGTTCAGCTTTTCCAGGATGATCTTCACTTACCTAGTGGAGAACATCGAAGTTAAGGGAAGAGAAGGCTTCTGTATGTATCCTCGCTTCTTGCAAATGATCTTTGACCAGAAGCTACCCATGTTACCAAAGCAGAAGGAGGATGCATTTATGCTTGAGGTGATGGATGATACCACCTTAGGCAGGATGAAAGTATACCGGGGAAAGCAGGTCAAGCCCCCGGTAAGACGTTTGTTTGGGCATCTGGCCCGTGAGGAGTATGTGGCGCCAGCTAAGAAAAAGTGGCGTCATGAAGATAGTGATTCTGATGTAGAGCAGGTGGCTCTACCCTCCGATGACTCCGATGATGATGACAACGGAACGGATCAGGGAGGAGATGGTGAAGGAAGACCTGAGCCAGCTCCAATCCACCCTGACTTCATGCAGGAGGAGGAGGATTCAGATGAAATACCACTAACCCGGACTGTGGGAAGTCGGGTAGTGGCAACTGAGGAAGGATTACGGGCGGTTGGTGGACGCTCAGGAGAGTCTGGGAGCTCTGTAGCAGATCCATCATACACCCCAGTCTCTCCCAGCAGCCAAGGGGGAGCCTCCGGGTCAAAGGGGAGTCGAAGGAAACATATGGCTCGCCCTCATGGGATGAAGTCCAAGCGCAGGAGGATCACACTTATCACTACCTCCTCTGCACCTACCACCTCCACCACACCTAGCCAAACCACCCAATACACCGCATCCCACACACCCCAAACAACCACCACCACCACTATACCTCCACTTCATACTTCCATGCCTTTCCCCACCACCACCACTGTACCACCAACTACAGCCATCCAATTTCCTCCCATCTACACCACAGCCACCTCCACCTCCACCACTCAACAAACAGGTCCCTCACCTTTCCCATCCAGCTCATTCATCCCACCAGTTTCTGTAGTGGATCAGCTTGCTGCTCTCAACAGCATGGTGCTTCAGCTGTTAGCCTCTGATAAGGCTAAGACTGCACAGATCCTTCAGCTGCAAGAACAAAGTTCTTCACAGACAGCTGAGATTGAAAGATTGAGGGAGTTAACATCCTCACAAGCCCAAGTGATCACGTCGCAGACCGATCAGATCACAGGCTTGTTACAACACGAAGCTGAAACGGATGAGAGAATGGGAAAGCTAGAGGCGGCTCATAAGACTCTTGTGCTAAAACTGAAAGGTACTCAAAGTGAGCCCCTCAAGATTGGAGAAGGTGATGGTGATGATAATGATGATGATAGTGAGGATGAGGAAGACGATGATGAAGATGATGAGGATGATGACGATGATGATGATGGTAGTGATGAAAGCAATGATGGTGATGAGAAGAAGAAAGATGGTGAAAGTAAAGGAGTAGAAACTTCCGGAGATAGAAGCGAAAGTGCAGCAGGCGAAAGGCGCTCTAAAAAGCGACATGATCAAGGACCCTCTTCGTCTGCTCCAACGGAAGAAACTCCAGAAATTCAAGATAAAAGTACTGTTTAGTTAGACATGTTTATGTATTTAACAGACTTTTGTATTTCAACTTATAGTACATTTATTTAATGAATGTTTATATCGTATGGTAATGACAGTGGTTGATTATCTACTAACAAGTATCGTGTTGCATGTTTAAATCAAGCAGATCCAAATTTTCAAAGAGACCAATACGATGTTGAACCCCTTCAGCAGGTCAAGACTCAGTTAACAATGATTCTTGATCTGCAGGGAGTGGTAAGGAGATCAGTTGAATACACTCCTGAAGAGGGAGAGATAATCCACAGTTTCACTAAAGAGCAGTTGGCCGAAATGTTTCAATTAAATGCTGATGAAATAGTGAACGATGCTCCGGAAGTCCAAGAAGATAGTGATAATGAACTGCATGATGTTGATGAGATCGAAATCGAAGATGTGACAGATCAACATTATCCGGAGTACACAGACACCGAAGGTTATGTCATTCCAAACTTGGATGACAATTTGGTCAGTGAGACCTTCGAAACTCTGGATAAACTAGAAGCAGAAGCTGATAAACAAGAGGGGATAGCCCGAGCCACAGAGGAGGAAGTTAAAGTTAAAAGGGCTGAATGGGCTGCATGTTTTGAAGATCTGCGAGCTCAACGAAATGCTTCAAAGCCAAATGTCTACACAAAGTTGTATCGAGTGAAGAAACACCAAAAGGTGTCAGGCAAGATCATATCGTGGGCTTATTTTGACGATCTTAATGCTTATGCAGTTAAGAGAGAGAAAGGTATTGAGTATTTTAGATTTCCACATGATCTAAAAACTCTACCTGGTTGTGAGCTAAACCAACTGGCAAAGCTGAAGTTGCTTTACGCTGATCCTAGAAAGATGTCAGGATGGTTTGAAGCTGCACTGAAAAGGGAGTACCACACCCGGTGGATTAACTTCAAGCCTCAGCAACCTACAAGGTATGTTAGGAAGTCTGAGGTGGATTCACGAACCGGGAGACCAAAGATAGTGTTGAAGTGGCGTCCACCGCGCACCATGTCGAAGATCCCTCTCAGGGAAATGCCTCAGGACATCACTCCACACTTCAAATGGTGGTACTACGATTGGCGAACAGCTGAAGCGGTCATAGTACTGAACAGAGATGGACAGATGGATGTCATCCGGGTTTTTGACCCAATGTGGCTCACCAACTTGTCGGCTAATGATGTTTACACACTCTACAAGTGGCCACTGTTCTATGATGCTCAAGATATTGTACAAGCCCTCCAATTTCAAAACGTAATCAGACTCTGCTTTGCATTTGAAATACATGCAGGAGTTACTAGAGAGGAGAAGTACAAGAAATTTGAAAAGGTTATGGGTCAAGTAAGACATTAGATGAATCTAGGTCCAAGGGGGAGTTTGTTGATACATGTGTCCCTAGATTCTGAGTTGAATGTAAAATGTCTTGACTATGTGTAATTGAATGATGCTTAATGAAATACATGTGGTTGTTTATAATGTTTATATATTTCATTAATGGGTTAAGTAATGACTAATTATATAGGTTTGGTTTTGTTTGAATAGGTATGCATAATGTTGTAATGATTAACACATTCAAACTTAACATGATATAGTTATCATGCGAATGGGCCATGCGAATGGACCATACGCATGAATAACTTCATGCGAATAGCTCAGTCACACGACTGAATCATGAGACTAGATCAGTCGGAAGACTGAAGCATGAGATTGAACCAGTCGTACGATTGAAATCTCAGTCGTGCGTATGGATCAACCGCATAGCTCAATCGCACGACTGAACCATCCGAATGGTTCAGTCGCCCGAATGAGAAAACCTAACCTATAAATACCACTTGATTCGTGGAATAAAAAAAAACTTCGGATACTAGAAACCCTAATCGACCCAGAACGTGTTGTTCGACCATTCCAACTTCATAGAGCGTTTCAGATCATTCCGTGTCAATTCATAACGTTATCTAATCGTTAGGATTGATCCTGATTACGTTCTCACTGATTGGATCGCCAATCAAATAGGATTCCGTACTATTTGATCTGGTACAACGAAGAATCAGTTAGTACTCCGTATGTACACGGTCCTAACAAGGTTACATTGGGTGACATGGATATGTGGCAAAGTAGCACGGGGAGGGTCGGGAGCTCTATGGTATAGGATCTTTGGATCCTCATTTCGTCGTGACCGGGACTCATTCATCATCTTCCTTGTCGGAACCATCACATGCTGAGTTTCAGCGATCGCAACAAGAGGTATCTTAATTTTTTTATTATTGTAATAATTTGTCATCTTTTTTATTGTATTCAGATTAATTATAAATATTTGATATTGCTTATATTCAAATTTGTGAAATTCCTACGGTATATTTTGTGTGTTTAGACTATAAATATTAGAAAACAATCAAAAATTAAAATTGCTCACCTTAGATTAATCCTTTGGCTATGTTGATGCTCATTTATTATTCAAATAAGTATATGTTATTTTATTTTGTATGTACATTGTTACTATTGTTCATTTTAATTAGATATTCAATTCGTTATTTATGTTAACAAGTTAGAATTCATTTACTCTTCAAATAAGTATAGCCAACGTATGTTCTTGAAACCATATATGTGTGTGGATCTGGCAAATTAATAAAAGTAATTATTTTTTTGTTTTTGTTGACTCGATTCTTTACCTTCACTCGTTTTGACCTTACTGATTTTGACTAGGTCCATATGTTGGGGTCTCCATGTCCCAAAAACTTCTATATTTTTCCATTGACTATGCGTACGTGTGTATATGCGGTTCGAGCGACATGTGAAGGAACTGTAGAAGACTAATCAAGGCTCGGAAAAACATTTGAAGATTGATCGAAGACGAAGTCTGAAAACAGCATGTGCGAAAGCCTGTTCCACGCGAGTTGAAGCTGTCACGCGAGAACAAGCAGTTTCCACGCGAAGAAGCTTCCACGTGAAAGTCTGTCCCGCACGAAAGGAAGCCGCGCGAAAAGTCTTTCGCGCGAGAACTTGATGTTTAGTATAAATAGCTTAGTTTTCGTTTTGTAATTAAGCTTTTGTTCATTTATCTTACTTGTACTGTGCGAAATCGCACAAGACCTTTCATAGGTTGGTGTTGTTCAATTCAATATCATTTTGAGATCAATTCAATCTTCTTTTCAATCCAATCTTGTTTATATTCTGCGTTCACAAGATTGAGATCGTGTGTTTATAGATTTCTGGGAGATTTCGAGGTTTTACAATTGGTATCAGAGCACTAGGCTCTAGAACCACGATTTTGAGAAGATTTGGATTGTGTTCTACTCGTTTTTGAAGAAATTCATCATTGATCACTTTAGATTCAGATATGGCGATGTTATGCTGCTCGATTTTGGAGAATTAGGACTGATTTGGACCGAATTAGTGGGGAACATATCAGGATTCTGTGCCAAAAATGTTCTAACACAGACTGAGAGATATAATCTTGTCATGCTCAAGCCTGTATGAGATTGATTCAGTGATTATCATAACTATATATATATATAAAAGATAAAAGTACAAAAAGAAACAAAAAGAGAAAAACACAAAAAGAAAATAATTGAGCAAAAAGATGCCTACAAAGGTCATATAGGATATAAGATGCCAAGAAGCACAACAAATCAAAAGATACGTCTAAAAGACATACATACTATATGGTATATATTTTCTATTTTGAGAATAGTTTTTAACTTTGGAAGGCAAAATCGAAAGATGGGGCATGTAAGTCCGGATGGCTTGTAAGTCCTAAACATCTTGAGAGGGCAGACGTAAGTCCGGATGACTGTCAGTAAGTCCTTAAACTTGTTAATATTCCGGGTTAAGAAATATTTCTCAGGCTAGTTATGCTCAAAATAGTTATATTTAGGAATATAATAAATGATATCACTGATCAACAATGCATGGTTTAAGTCAAATTGGGGTGACTTGAAATCTCAATAGTGTCTTGAAGGATAATAATTATTCTACAGAAGTTCTGATTGTGGGATCCACTGACTTATATTAATCAACACAAAACATGATATATATCACTCATTATATTTCTGAGTAAAACCTGAAGTATAAGTTTAAAAGGACAAATATATTGACAATCAACTTAACCAGTTATTTTAAAAACAAAGCCGGACAGAGTCTTGACTTGACAAAGAACTAGATGATCTCATTATGAAAATTCTTACAAAAACAAGCAAATCCGATCTTGATTCTTTAATTGTTTTTATTATTTTGTTATTTTGTATGTAAGTGCTTGTTTTATTTCATTTTTATAGTGTTCTATTTGTAGTGTTCTATTTGTAGGACAAATAAATAACAAGAAAATTTATGAAAATTGAAGATTCATTAAATTAATTGGTCACTTGGTAAATAACATTTTATGTTGAGATAATTCTTTAAGAATAAAAAGATTGAAAAGTTTGAAAAATAAGAAATACTTTGAAAAAAATTTGAAAACATTTTGAAAATTTTGAAAAGTTGTGTCTTTCGCGCGACAAGGGGAAGTCACGCGAAACAGGTTGTTTCGCGAAATGAATTTTCGCATGTTATATCTGGGGTATAAATGTCACAGTGACCAAGACGAAATCACTTCTCGCACAAAATTCAATCCGAAAAACCTTTTCGCATATCATCCGACTACTCATTTCGCATACACCAAATCAGAAATCATCTCACTCCTGCTTGTGATTTTGTTCCTTATTTCGTTCTCATTACTCTCATAGTGTGATTTAAAGGTATAACATGTTTGATTAGGTTACTGTAGCTTTGAAATGCTAAGTGGAACTTAACATCTTGACATTAAAATCTTAAAATGGACTTTAAAGTTGAAATTGAAAGATGAAATACACTTAATAGACTTAGGCGACAGCAATGGATTGGATTTCATGGATTAAAAACAAGTTTTGATCTGTTAATTTGACATGTGGGTTGTGCGAATCGCACAAAGGGAACGAACAGACGCGAATTGGGGTTTTTCGCGTGAACATGGTTTTCGCTTGAACTTAGAATTTGCTTGATATTCAGTGTTTCGCGTGAAACTAGGTTTCGCTTGAATTCAAAAGTGATACTAGTTTTCGCGTGACTATTAAAATTTGAAGTTTTCGCATGACTTACACATTTCGCACAGAATGGACTTTTCGCAAGATATGAGTTTTCGCACGACAAAAGGTTTTGAAATTTTTTCTAAGTGTTGATGGTGTCGTCTCAAATGGACTTATCACTTACAACTTGTTTTCGCATAAAACATTTTTCTATTGCTAAATTTTTAAGTGTAGTACATGTATTCACATGTGACTAAACTTTGAGATGATAAATTGTTTCTAAGTGATAAAATTTTCTAAGTGTAAAATTTCAAAGGTTTCTAAGTGTTGAAACTCTTTATGCATTATTAAGTTATATTCAAGAGTGTTCTAATCTTGATCTTATTTGACAATGCAGATGGCACAAATGATTTTTAATAAAAATCATAATTGTGTTGCTTACTTAGACGAGGTTCCGGAAGGGAAGGAACTATTTTCTTCTATGATTGATGGATTGAAGAATTCACGCATTGTTTATGCAATATCTGCTGATCCTGCTATTTATTCGGAGCTAATAGATTCATTCTGGAGCACTGCTGCTCTAGAAAAAGACCAAGCGGGAAACCAGATTATTACTGCTACTGTCAAAGACAAACGAGTGACAGTTTCTCAGTCCATCCTGAACCGAGTTCTTCTATTTGATGATCAAGAAGGAGCACCAACTAGACTTGATGATGATACTGTGATTGATTGTCTGGCTCGTATGGGATACGAGTACAGATATTCAAGTCTAGAGAAGAAATGGTTACCACCATACTGGAAGTACTTATTTCATGTGGTGATTCATTGTCTGAGCAACCTCAAAGCTGGGATGGATAGCTTAAGTGCAGTGTTTGGCTCCTTATTGATTTCATTGGTTGATGATATTCCTTTTAGTATATCTGGAGTTATATTTCAGGAGATGGTAAAGAATGCCACAGCTAATCCTGGAAAGAAGTTCATCATGCACCCAAGATTTATCCAGTTGGTGATAAATGATGCATATCCTGAGCTTGCTACTCAGAGATCTCCTAAGTATGTTGTACAGACTGTAAAGAAGGAGATTTTCACACATCTAACTGGAGCCAGAGGCAACAAATGCTCTGGTGAAAGTTTTGCCAAGATTGGTAGATTTGCAGAAGTTGATGAGAGTATTGGAGGTTTGGGAGGAGATGTACCTGTTGATGAGGCACAGACTGGTGCTTCTACTTCTGATGTTAGAAATGACATAGATCAAGAGATTGATAGAATGTTTGATGATGAACCATCTAATGAAGAAAGAAGGGAAGGGGTTGTTCACTCAGCTTCAAGTTCTAAGACCCCAAGTGATCAGATAGGGAATGTTCCATATGAGCTCCAAACAGATCAGACTCCCTCTACTCCAACTTCTACCAGGAAAAATACTGAAGAGAGAGACACTGATTATATTCCTGTGGAATCACCAAGTACTTCTTCCAGACGAAAACGAATGGCAAAAAGAAAAGACTTCCCTGCAAGAAGAAGAGGGAGAAGTGTTATTCCAAAACGGCCACGAACTCAAGTGATTGTTACAGAAGCTGAACAGATTACTTCTTCTGACATTCAGAGATCACCTGAAAACGTGATTACAGAGGAAGAAACACATGTTGATACTACAACCACTGCTACCGAGACAGAAACTGTTCCTGTTTCTGGCTCTGGTTTTTCGACACCACCTCGTCAAGAAAACTTAGAGTTTGATGTTGATTCATTTTTGAATACTCCTCTAGAGTTTCAAAGGAGAGAGGAATCATCTAGTACTCCTCATTCTATAACTCTAGAAGAAAGAGTTAAGAATTTGGAAAAAGAAAGTTTTGAAAATGTAAAGATGATTGCTGAATTGAAAAAAGAAAATGAAGACAAGTCAAATCTGATTAACATGATTCATCTGGATTCAGCCATCAAAGATACAAGAATAGCTTCTCTAGAACAACAGATGAAGAGCATGTTGATTATTCTTCTGGGCTGGAGAGACAACTGAATGAGCTCAGAGAATTTATATCACAGACTTATTTTCATCAGCCACCAATCATAAGGTCTACTACTGTGATTGGTGAATCTAGTAGACGCTCTCCTAGCCCACCTCCCACTGAGATTGTTCTTGAAAAGGAAGTGGTCAACGAAGCTCAAACCTCTACTGAACAGCCAAGTGTTAGCACTACTGAGGATGTTCCTATTTCATCTGAAGTACCTATCACCGAAGCTTACACATCTACAGCTTTTGTTGAACCAGAGCACATGGCAACTTTGCATATTGTTCATGAAAAGGAGGATGAAGAGTTGGTTGATTATGCTGATTCAGATGATGATGAGGATAACGATGAAGATGATGATGAAAATGATGATGATGATGATGGTGGAGATGATGGTGGAAATGATGGTGATAATGATGATGGTGGAGATGATGGTGGAAATGATGGTGATAATGATGATGGTGATAATAATGATGGAGGTAATGCTACAGGTTTCTCTTCGAGTCCAACTAGAGATACTAACACTGATAATGTCGATCGACCAAGTGTTAGTGATCCGAAAGGATATGATCCACTTGACCCTGCCACTGAGAGTGTGTATGAAAAGGAATTGTATTCTTTTCAACAATCTTCATCAGGAGCTGTCGAAGAAGAATTTGATATGTTTGATGATTTGGAAGAGCAGAATGAATATACTGATATATTTGGAAACAACCTTCAAGAATTATTCAAAGACATTGATCTTGAAGAAGGAGAAATCCCTATTGAGACTGTGAGTGGTGAAACTCCTGCTGATTCTACAAAGATAGATTCTACTGGTCAGATTGCTTTATTCGCTAGAGGAGGATTCATGTTCAAAGCACCACCACCACCTACTGAAGCTCATTTTCTATTCATTTCTAAGCCTAAGCAGAAGTATGGTGAAATGTCTCGTGTGATCAGTTGGGGATATGATGGAGAGAAACGATTATATGTGATAAAACGATGGAATGGAGAAATAGATTATTTGAAAAGCACACAAGATTTTCATACTTTACGTGCTACAGATCTTTATACTATGGGAAAAGCTCCGTTTTTCAACGAAAGTAATCATAGTGAAGCTGAATTGATAAGATCTATGATACGAAGGGAGATGCGTACAAACTTCAAAGATTTTAAGACTGCCAAATCTAAGTTGATTGATGACTCAACAAGAATAGATGAAAAGACTAAAGCTCCAATGAAAATACGAGTCTATCAACATCCCAAATTTATCAGGAAAGTCCCCGTGCATGCTCCAGTTCCTCCCAACACTTTGAAGCAATTTCTATCTTGGAGATGTGAGAAGGATTCCGGTCACGCTGTGATCAGATGTAAAGACAGGTCATTTCGAATCATTGATCCAGCAGACTTGATGAAGTTTGGTAAAGACGACTTACTCAAGCTTTTACACTGCCCTATTTTGGCTGATGAGTCCGTTTATTTTCTATCTTGCCCGTATGTGTGGATGACTGACCGGATCCTTAGGAATAAATGGTATGCATATGCAGGCTCGTACAAGAAAGCAAACGTTGATTTTGATTGATCATGTTTCACCGAGCCTAGGGGGTGATTGTAGAAGACTAATCAAGGCTCGGCAAAACATTTGAAGATTGATCGAAGACGAAGTCTGAAAACAGCATGTGCGAAAGCCTGTTCCACGCGAGTTGAAGCTGTCACGCGAGAACAAGCAGTTTCCACGCGAAGAAGCTTCCACGTGAAAGTTGTCCCGCGCGAAAGGAAGCCGCGCGAAAAGTCTTTCGCGCGAGAACTTGATGTTTAGTATAAATAGCTTAGTTTTTATTTTGTAATTAAGCTTTTGTTCATTTATCTTACTTGTACTG
Organism: Flaveria linearis; assembly: GCA_024085815.1. Taxonomy (NCBI): domain Eukaryota; kingdom Viridiplantae; phylum Streptophyta; class Magnoliopsida; order Asterales; family Asteraceae; genus Flaveria; species Flaveria linearis. Next base: position 38,234,081 of record CM044005.1, on the reverse strand, counting down.
TGCGAAATCGCACAAGACCTTTCATAGGTTGGTGTTGTTCAATTCAATATCATTTTGAGATCAATTCAATCTTCTTTTCAATCCAATCTTGTTTATATTCCGCGTTCACAAGATTGAGATCGTGTGTTTATAGATTTATGGGAGATTTCGAGGTTTTACAGGAACAGGTGGAACAACAAGTGAATGAGCAAGTGCAAAGACAAGTTGCTGAAATGGAGCGCCGTATGCAAGAAGAGTTGCAACGAAAAGTGGACTTGTTATTGAGTAAACTTGGTAATAATCACGGCAATCCTCCACTGTAGTTAGTCATATTTATCGTAATTGTTTTGGATTATGTAAGTACATGGATTGTAGTTGAATTATGTAAGCACATGGATTGTAGTTGGATTATGTAAGCACATGGATTGTATTTGGATTATGTAATGGTATTTGGATCTAGATGCAATTAGGTATTTTTAAGATTTTTTCTGCTTTTCTTTTTCATAGAAACATGTAGTTTTTTCATTGAATTAAAATAAATCATTAAATCAAACATTTGGTCGGAAATTTGTTACAAATTGTTGTCATAATTTTGTCGGAAACATTAAAAGAAAAATCAACTTTTGGCCGAAAGTTTGTCAGAAACTTTTGTCAGTATTTTATTGGAAACATACAAAATAAACAAAATTACGAGTTAATACCTCGTTAGACTTTTGTCAGAATCTTGTCGGAAAAGGAAACACTAACTTGTCGGAAAATGGATGAAAAATATCGTCGAAAAGTTGTCGGAAATAGTTTCCAACAAGCTTTTTCCCGACCAAACTAAAATAGTCGGCATTTTGTCAGAAATATGGATTTGCGACCATTTTCCGACAAATAGGCTTGTCGGAAACCTCTGACTTTTCTAGTAGTGTGATTTTAGATTCAAAAAACAAATTTGTCAACATTTGGAGTGAGAGAACATATTTTAAACTAGTATGACATAACATTTGAAGCACTAACTTTTAACCTCTAGAAATGAAAGAGATTTCATATGACGATGACAAAAGTTTCTAACTCGACAAATTATATAGCTTCTAGCGTGTCCTTTAAATAGAACTAGGTTTTTACCCCGTCGCACGTTGCGCCGACATACGCAACGTGATAAACTATATATTATAGTAGACATGCCTCGTTTCCAAATTATATTCTAAACTTAAAATGATTCGAATTTATAGTATCAAATGAAAATACACTACATTTTATTTAATTCAAAACTCTTCAGTAAGATAATTTAAAATTTGATATAAAAATTGAAAATTGCCTGTTAAAATCCATGTAGTAACAAGTTTATTTGCAAAGAATATTTTTTTTACCATGGTTGTTGGTAAGTTTGTATGACTCGTTAAATCACACATTTAGGATATGATTAATTATATTTTTTTAGTTTCTTGCATGGAGATTATAAATTTATATAAAATTATTGTTGTATACATATTGTCACTATTATTAAATGGAAACCTAATATAACTTTATATTAAAACAAAATTAGATTATGTTGTTTGATTTTTCTCTTTAGTTAACCAAGCCTGAAAAGTGTCTTTTTACCTTCATAAACAGAAAAAGCTTCTCTCTCACACACTATTCCTTTTTTCTTTCTCTACTCTCTCCATCCAACCCTAAACCACTATTACCGCCCCTCACCACGGTACCACTGATACAAACGAAAAGAAGAAGATAGGAGAAGTAATTCGATCAATCAAGCTAAACCGTTCTCATTCATGATCCCGCCTTTAATAGGCCAACAATTAACTAACTAACGGTTGTTAGTTAGGATTACAACTAATTGTCACTTTTACAAAATACACCCTTAACTATGATATTATTACAATATGACCCATTAACAATCTATTCGTAACAATACTCCCTCCCTTAACATTCTTGTCCTCAAGAATTGAAGCCAGGAAACCAAAGCTGAAAATCATGCAAGTCTTCCCACGTAGCTTCAGTGGCCGGTAAATGCATCTAATGAACTAAAACACGGACAACCATTGCATTGCGTTTACGGACAAGTTGCCGATCCAAAATAGCCCGGGGTTGTAAACGGAAGCGAGGTTCTTCCGGTAAAGGAATAATTCGAGAATGATCCCCCTTTGCAACTTTAAGTAAGGAGACATGAAAGGTAGGGTGAATTTGAGAAGAAGGTAAATCGAGACAATAAGCAACTGACCTAATCTTCTCCACAACAAGAAAGGGACCAAAATAGCGAGGGCTCAATTTATGATGACGGTGAGACTTCAAAGAAGTTTGCACAAAAGGTTGCAACTTTACAAGGACCCAATCACCCACATTGAATTGTCGATCCGAACGATGACGATTGGCCAATTGCCGCATACGGTTCCTAGCTGTTTCAAGAGAAGCCTTCAGATTAGCCAGTTTAAGTTCACAAGCTTGGAACAAGTCCTTGATAGAAGCAATCTTCGAGTCATTCGGAATGTATGGAATATGCAATGGTGGTTTAATGCTGTAAAGAGCTTCAAATGGTATCATACCTATGGCAGAATGTTTAGTGGTGTTGTACCACCATTCGGCTAAAGTCAGCCACTTAAACCATAGCAATGGAGTATCCATTACCATCACTCAAAAATATGATTCTAGACATCGATTAAGGACTTCCGTTTGACCATCAGATTATGGGTGATAAGCAGTGGAATAGGAAAAGGAAACGCCTATAAGTTTCATAAAATCCTTCCAAAATTGGCTAAGGAATATAGAGTCACGATCGGATACAATTGTTGCCAGGCACCCATGTAATTTGAAAACATTATCAAACATAACTTGAGCAACCTGGGCAGCAGAGTATGGGTGAGTGAGACCCATAAAATGACCATATTTAGTAAACCGATCGACTACCACCAATATAGAATCCTTGCCAAAGGATTTCAGAAGACCATTGATGAAACCCATGGAGATATCGGAAAAAATCGAAGTAGGAACAGGTAAAGGTTGAAGCAGACCCGGAGTAGCTATACGTTCATACTTACTCCGCTGACAAGATTGGCACTTGTAAGGCCCTGGATCCCTGGAAACCTCACAGTTGGTCATTCACAGCAAAAGCATAGATTTAAGGCAATCATTTACTTATATACGTATATATATATATATATATATATATATATATATTGCAGCGGAAAAATACAGAAATTTCAATTCATTACAACGTAGTTAAATTAAAATATAAACATTGTCTTTAAACATCAAAAACTCTTTAAAGTCTTCTTAAATTCCTCTTCATCAGGGATGCCAGTCTTTAGATGCCAAGAAGCTTCAGATCCATGCTCCCATCCCTTAAGCCCTAACGCTCACCTGTCAACTGATATGCATATAAAAGTCAGCTTCGCTGAGTGAATTCTAGGTTTACTTTGTTAAATAACTTTTGTAAAAGGTATTAGCTTTAACAGTTGAAAATAATTACCATCTATCAGAACATCAATACACACGGGCTATCACTTTATCGATACTTTATCATTTCTTGTTAATTATTACTCTTCTTTATCCGTCAATTCTCTGTCACTATCGGTGCCTATGATAAACACAGGACTTTACCGACACGCCCATCTAGGCCTTACTGTCGTACCCAAACAGGCCATTATTGTCATGCCAATCCAGGCCTTACTGACCTGCCTGTTCGAGCATTTACTTTATCAGGGTGAGGGCACAACGAATGCAACCCTCCTTTATCAATTGCTTGCAAGGCTTTACTTTATCAAGGTACACGTTATGGGCCCAATAACCTTTCTTTACGTTTCACTTTCATTTTTAAGTTATACATAATATAACACAACACATTACAAGACAATTCATCGCTACAAAGGTCATATCACAATAAGGAAAGCACATTATCAATTCATTAGAAAACCCCATTTCCCATATAAGATAGTGTATAAAACTTTACTTTAAACGAACTGATCATGAAAGAATGTATTTTAGTATGCATATCGCCCCAAAACATTTAAAACATGTATAAAATAGGGGATCTAGAACTCACCTGAACTTAGCAAATAGCCTCTATTTAAGTAACTTAAGCTATGGTCCGAATGCACAAGCTGCATGGAAGTTAATACACAAAAACATCATTTTCTTTCCAATTTTGCCACCAGTTTCGCTGGCAGTTTCGCTATCAATTTCGCTGGCAGTTTCGCTACCAGTTTCGCTGGGCAGTACTTCTGCCAGTTTCGCTGGACAGATTCGCTGCCATGAGCGCCCAACTTTCGTTGGAATTTCCTAGTTTCGCTAAGTCTATAGGTCAACCTAAGCACTAGCGAACTTACCAACGAAACTGTAATTTCGCACCAGCGAAACTGTAGTTTTTCTAGAAATCTCCTAGTTTCGCTGGATGCACGCACAGTTTCGCTTGATGAATACTGTGTTTTGCTAGATCGAGGCCCAGTTTCGCTGGACGAACGAAAACTAAGAACCAGCCCGTTTTTAACCCAAAATCTTAACTTTTTACGTCCAAATCCTTGGTTTACCATCCATGAAGCCATATCTAACCTTTTTACATGTTTTCATACGTAAAATTTGACCTTTATGTGTTTCTTTGAAACTTTTTCAAAACCCAAAACCCTAGAATCCGGGTTTGATCTACAGAAGGGTTTAGAGGTCGATTCTTACCTGGATTTGTTCCTCTTTTCTTAGGGTTTGATGCTCCAACACCCAGATCTTCAATCCTTCAACCTTCGAAGCTCCAAATCTTGAGTTTTCTTCACTTTCTCTCTCTACTTTCTCTCTCTATGAATTTGGGGGCTAGGGTTGCAAATGCTGGAATGGAGCTGATCATGCATGTTTAAGGGCTGATTAAGAACCCTTAAACCCACCAAAACATAGCCCATTAAGGTTGATTTAATCCATAGCCCACTAATTTACCTTTCTTTCTTAATTTACCCTTAAAAGCCCATTATTATTAAATGGCTTGCTTCGGGAAATTTCAGGGCGTTACAGCACTCATGTATAAAAGCACGAACAGTCTGAGAACATTTCTTCCAGTAAAATAGTACTTTAAGGCGATGAAGCGTTGCTGCATAACTAGAGTGGCCTCCAATAGGAGAAGAGTGGCATAAAGCAATCAAATCAGCACGTAAGGTGGCATCAGCACCAATGATCAATTTACCCTTTCGTTTAAGCACTTGGCCATCCCAAGTAAAGTGAGGAACAAGAGTACCTTGTTGGAGAGTAGATAAAATAGTCTGCAATTAAGGATCAGCAGCCCAACTTTGTTGTATACGTGTCCAAAGTAGTGGATCGATGGAACTTAAACTAATTTGAAAGAGAGTAGATCCCTCAACTCTTGATAAGGCATCAATAACTTGATTGGTGGAACCTTGTTTATAAATGATCTCGAAATCATAGCCCAAGAGTTTGGATAGCCAAGTTTGTTGAAGTGGAGTGGTAATCTTCTGATTGAGTAAAAACTTAAGGCTTTTCTGATCGGTCTTGATAATAAAACGTTTAGCGATGAGGTAATGATGCCAATGTTTTACAGCCATCAAAATAGCTAATAGCTCTCGCTCATATACCGATAAAGATTGCTGCTTTGGAGCCAAACTCTTACTCAAATAAGCTAATGGATGATTATCTTGCATTAGCACGCTCCCAACCCTTTGGCCGAGGCATCCGTTTCAATAATAAAAGGTTTATTAAAATCGGGTAAGGCCAATACCGGCGAAGATGATAAGGCTTGTTTCAGTTGATTAAAAGCCTGTTGTGCTTCACCATGCCAAGCAAATGCATCCTTTTTGAGCAGGTTTGTAAGAGGCTTAGCAATGAGACCAAAAGATTTAATAAAGCACCTATAATACCCGGCTAACCCCAAGAAGCCGCGTAATTGTTTAACGGTTTGAGGAATTGGCCAGTCTATAATTGCAGTAATCTTGGAAGGATCAATGCACATACCTTCTTTGGTGATTATATGGCCCAAATAATCAACTTGGCCTCCTGCGAATGAGCACTTAGATTTCTTAGCATATAAAGAACTGGTACGCAGGATATTCAGGACAGCCGCCAAGTCTATGAGATGTTGGTCAAGAGTGGTGCTATAGACTAGAATATCATCAAAGAAAACTAGAGCACATTTGCTTAAAAAAGGCTTGAAAGTGGTAATCATGAGTGCTTGAAATGTAGTCGGGGCATTGGTTAGACCAAAGGGTAAAACAAGGAACTCAAAGTGTCCTTGATGAGTTCGGAAGGCAGTCTTATAGACATCATCTTCATGCATCCAAATTTGATGATACCCCGACCTCAAATCTAACTTGGAAAATACAGCTGATCCCCCCAACTCATTAAATAATTCTTCTATAAATGGAATAGGGAAACTATTCTTGATAGTGGCGTCATTTAGTTTCAGTAATCCACACACATCCGCCATGATCTATCTTTTTTCTTGACCAAAACCACTGGAGCTGCAGAAGAGCTGGTACTTTCACGTATGATGCCTATATCCAATAGTTCCTGAGTCATTTTCTCAATAACATCTTTTTGAGTAGCTTGGTAACGATAAGGTTTTTGAACTATTGGATTAGTGCCATCTTTTAAAATAATCTGATGGTCACAAGATCTTGATGGTGGTAATGAAGTAGGAATCTGAAACACATCCTCAAATTGCTTTAGCAGCTCCTCCAACGCTAGTATCGCATTAGCTCCCGAAACTAAAGGTACATGTTCGGAAAATTCAGCTGACTGAGCATGGATACTGAATAAGTATGCATGAGTAACGTTATTATCATTACTCAACCAATCTTGCAATTTATTAGCTGAACATAAGGTTACTCCCCCAGATTTTGCTCCCTTTAGTTCAAGAAGTTCCCCATTAACTGAAAACTTCATAGTGAGGGCCTTAAAATTCCAAGTGATATCATTAAGACCATGTAACCATGGATTCCCAATACCATATCATAATTCGAGAGAGGTATGAGTAACACATTGGTCTTAAACCAATTACCTTGCATTGATCATTGAAGTCATTACACACCTTGGTACAATTGATTAAATTCCCATCAGCCATCGTGATTTTAACTGATGGAATTTCTTGCAATGAACAATGAAGTTTGCTTGTTATCTTCTCATCTATGAAGTTATGTGTAGATCCCGAATCAATCAGGATATATAATGGTTTAGTTCCCACTGACCCCACCACTTTCATAGTAGAATAAGAATGGACTCCCATAAGAGCATTTAGCAAATTTGGGGATCTAATGTGTTTGATAGCATTTCCTCAGTAGTAGAAGGAAAATCCTCTACCACCTCCTCATCAATTACTCCACAGAGAAGAGTTGTTTGTTTTTACATACACGTGCTGGTGTAAACTTTTCATTGCATCCAAAACATTCACCCCTAGCCCTCTTTTCATCTATTTCCTTAGGTGGGAGTCTACGACTTGTAATTGGTTTAGCTTTCAAAGGTGGTGCAGGTAGTAAGGGTAAATTGGCTACTGTATTGGTTGTGAAGCTTTTATGATGGTAGTCATTGTTCTTATTAGTAACAATTGATGGGGTAGGTTTGTAAGGTTCAGGCCAGTAGTGATTATGAGTAGGTTTCAAATTCTCTTCTTGCATTCGTGCTAGCATATATGCTTCGGGTAGGTTCTTAGGTCTTAGTAACCTAAGTGGATTACCAATTTCCGGTATAACAGCTCTAAAAAACAAGCTAGTGGCATATTCATCACAAATAGTTACTTTGGTTAAAGCAAGATCGAACTCTTGACATAATTCTTGTAGAGAACATGTTTGTCTGATGGCAGCTAGTGCACCCATAACATCTGATCCAATCACCACCGCAAATCTTGTTGAAATGAAACATTTATACTCCGGCCAAGTCATGCCTCAATCGAACCTCCCCGAGATTGCATGAATGATTGATGCCACAGTAATGCCATATCTTCTAAATGTACAATAGCATAACGTACCTTCGTATTTTCTGGAGTTCCATCAATGGTGAAGAAGTGTTCCACTTTACATAACCATCCTTCTACATTGGTACCATTGAATTTTGGAAACTCCATCTTCGTGAGCATGTTATGACTGGTGTGATAAGGGTTGTTAACACCGTTGTGGCTATCAAGTCGATTGCCATTGGTGAATTCCATAGAATTGCCTTCATTACCAGTAAATGACTGCAAATTCTTGAGAATTTCAGTCAATTACTTTGAATTCTCAATGAATTGCATCTTCATTGCTTCTATTTCTGATGAATTCTTCACTGTTGCCGCTTTGATTGCCTCCAATTCCGTCAAATTCCAACCCGTAGTCGTTTCTAATCGCAACAACGTAGCTTCATATTCTTGCACCTTCTGCTCCAATGATTGATTCCTTGTCGTCGCCATTGAATTCGATTGAAGTAACAATTCAGAGTGTTCGAAGGATCGAACTGCTCTGATACCACTTGATACGAACAAAAAAGAAGAAGACTAGAGAAGTAATTCGATCAATCAAGCTAACCCGTTCTCATTCATGATCCCGCCTTTAATAGGCCAGCAATTAACTAACTAACGACTGTTAGTTAGGATTACAACTAATTGTCACTTTTACAAAATACACCCTTAACTATGACATTATTACAATATGACCCATTAACAATCTATTCGTAACAACCACCGCCGCTGCCACCACACCGCCACCGCCGCCACCACTCCGTCATGCCACCACACCATCGGGTACGAATTGGAACATTGTAAACCTTACCGCATCTGAAAGCCGAACCTCTCACTGGAACCGGTGTGCGGGAAAACAAGTCCTTTGAAACGCCATATGCGAGATCCAGGTCTCATTTTCAGACCTTCTTCTTTATTAAGGATTTGGGGTTTTCAGATATGGTGTGGATGTTTCAGAATGGTGATATGTGACAACCCTAAGAATTATTTTATTATATTATGTCGAAAATTTTTAGCATATTACGTTACAATCACGATTTATATTACATATTTATGGATATACGTTTGCATGTTACATGCATGCATAAATATTAGAATTTCATGTATGTATATATATATTTACATACCCGAAATTCATACATACGTGTGTATATATATATATATATATATATATATATATATATATATATATATATAATTTTACGTGTGCATGTTTGTATATATATATATGTACATGGAAAATTGTTAGAATGCTTGTATAAGTACGGGTAGCATGTATATATATATATGATTACTCATTTGTCTGTATAGTCTATTTTTATAAAGGCTCACTTATATATATATCTATGAATATATATGTATATATATGTATATATTAAAACTAAAACCTAAAAACTAATAACCTAAACCACCAACCCTCGGTTACCACCCGAAAATACCACCTCCAAAACCCGGTTCATTGAATCCGATTATTATGAGCTAAACAATGATAATATAGAAAATTGTTAGCTTCCTAAAGTCAACATATAGCTACACATTAATGAAGCAAAGTGAAAGTGGCAAGTCCATGAAGATTCTCGGCCATTCTCATTGCATTCACACCATTGATGTCTTGCATTCACACCATTGATGTCTTGCATTCACACCATAGTCATCCCATAGCTTGCCACCTTGCAACTCTTCTTTCGGGTTTCCCTTTAAACCGCTAGACAAACTTCAAAAGAAGTACATGAACTATCATCATTTCTAGAGCAATATGTGGCAAGTTTTAAGGAATGCTTAGCCACCCTACTTGACACCTAACCAAGCTAGTAAGATGACTTACCTAAGCTAGGTGTGAACATCTTAAATGGCAAGCAATTTTTGCACCATAAGAAGGTCTCGAGATTTCTAGTAAACATCAAACACACCACAACCAAAATCACCACCTTGCCCCTTTTCTCTCTCGGTTCCCACACAAACAAACAAAACCACCATCACCCATCTATCCCTCGGTTACAAACACTGCATCACCATAATTGATCACCATATACTCCCTCTTTGCCCTCCTATCCCTCGGTCACACACCAAACAACAACCTACAACACCATCAACAAACACCCGACAACAAACCACAACCACACACCACCATCACCTGCCATCATCAGCCACCACCTCCAAGGATGTCTCTCGGATTCAAGAATCAAGCATACCCTCAATCAATATCCCAAAGGTTATTAAATAATGTTTGGTTACATATATGTTACAAAACATGTATACATACATATTGATATGTATGTATATAAAAGGTTTAACCATCAAAACCAATTTTGGGAAGCTTTAATCCATGAATCATGAGTAATGAGTTGCCAAAACTCAGAAACTTATGATCAAAAATACAAACATCTTGAATTTACAAGTCAATATTATAATTTTTAAGAAAAATCAAATAAATATTAAATGAAAGCAATCGTGGGAATAAACATTGAAATATTCTCACTAGTATACTGAAATATTAAACTGGAGATTTTGATAAGATTTTGATAAAGTAAATAATTTATATAAATTATCTTATAAGTGAAAAATAGGAGAAAATGTCAAAAATAGAAATAAAATCGGAAAAATTCTGATAAAATCACAGAAGGATTATTTTGAGGTATAAAAGCCTCTGGAATTATTTCAGAATTTTATCCCCTATTATGATTAAGATACGAATTTTTATATGTTCTGTAGTAAATAAATCCGAATAAATACTTAAAGTAAATAATAAATTCTGATAAAATCATAGGTGTAATACTAAACATGAAGCTACAGAATATATAATTTTCATAATTTTTAGATCAGTATAAGTATTTTTTCTAAGTATTTCAATTATTGTAGAAATTACAGAAACTGCTCTGTTATGATTTGGACTTTGAGATAATTATATGATACTTGGTATTGTATAAGGAGTTTTCTGTAAAATTTTGGGAATTTTTAGTAGACAGAAGCTATTTTTAACTATTTTTGAGAATATTGTGGAATTCACAGAAAATAATCTGTCAAGATTTGAATTCTATAAAAATTATGTGATGTTACTGACTTTTTGTAAAAAATTCTATAAAATATTGAGGATTTATTGGACAGCAGAAGGTATTATTATGAATATTGAGAATATTATGGGATTTATGGGAAATAATTTGTGAAGGATTTGAAGTTGTGAAAATTATGAGAAGTTACAGGTTGTTCAAACTTATATTTTACCAAATTTGGTAATTTTTGGACATCAATAGCTATTTTGTGTAAGTTTTGAATAAATCACAACCTATTATGAATAAAGAATTTTTAGAGGCCGAAGATGTTTCTATTAATTTTTACAGTCAATGAAAACTAGAAAAAAATATTTGAAGTATTGTCTGACACTGTGAACTATCTTGTTAGGTTCAAGTGAGAAGACACGGTGAGTTCATAGCCCCATTTTCAACCGTTTGGTATTCCGTAACGTTTTGGGGGAAAAGTATACTTTTTGCGTTGATGTGTTATTTTGAAAATATTTTATTTGCTTACTGTCATTTGCGACACAACCATTAGTTCGAATGGGAACCGGTCAATAATATTAGTAGCAGCTACTTAGGAGGATATTTGTACCAACCGGATGAGGGTTGCTACTATTTTCCTGCATCTAACCGAATGGGGGTTAGGATGTAATATTATCTGATTTTTATTATTTCGTGACGGTATGATTATGTTGTGAGCAGGTTTGGTTGTAATTGATACATTAACAAAATATTTTGTCTGGATTAAACCTATGTTCTCATCAACATTTTTGTTGACTGGTTTAAGTGTACTTTTTCAGGAAATGAGTAACACCTTTGATTTCAACTTGAGGTTCAGGATGGTTGCTGTAACCTAGTTGTAACTAGTTACATCTAATTTTGGTATGTTATGTAAAAAGATGTAATCTCGAATATTAAGTAATAAAAAGCATGTCTGTATTATGTTTTGATTATATCTGTGTTTATTTAATATAAACCACTGCACTCTGATAAAAGCTAGTTACATTCCATCCGTCTCGTTCACGCTTCCGTCGGGATGTGACATGATAGCATGTTTGTTAGAAAGAAAGGGTGGAGATATGCGTCTGTGATAAGGCCAGAGATGACAATCTTTCGCCGGAAAGATGGCAATCTGATGTGGCGGCGGCCGCGGAGGCGGTGGCGGAGGTGGTGGATGCACGGGTAGACGAAGAAGACAGAGAGGTCATCAGATAACACAGGCATAAAAACGCTGTAAAAATAATTACAATAACTTCCTCTCACAAAAGAAAGTTGCTGTTTAATATAATTTAAATTCGGTGTAAAAAATTTTACATCATGATTTTATGATACTATTGAATATAATAACCTAAAAGACACATGTGATCCATGTGTTTTGCCTCATTTTCCCCAAATCGCCTCTTTCAATTCCATTTTCAACAACCAAATACTCCCATCTCTCCCACAAACGCACTGTCACCTGTAGACTGTAGGCACATTCATCTTCCTTCTCCCCAAAGCCGACACTTTACTTTTCATTATACAAGCTCAAAAACCCACATACTTCATTGATTCACACTCAATTCAGCTCCATATAATTCAATGCCACCTATTCACTCCAATCCAGTGCGATTTATTGCCTCTGATCATCCATCTGTTGATGTGTTCCTCCAGAAACTGCAACTTTGACATTCAATCATCAAATTGGATCGATTTGATGTGTTTCACTTGCTGATTTGGTGGCGATTGTTGATCAAAGATGCGCCGCCGGACTGCCGACTACCGGCGTCGGGTTCGACGGAGGCTTTCGATTTGGATCTGGGTGTTTCTGGGGTTGTTTTCTGTTGCTGGATTTGTTCTCATTTTTCTTCAACATAACTTTCAAGATCAAGAATATGAACATGATGGTGTTAAACAGCCCCTATTGGTAATAATTCTGCACTAATTTTAGATTCTGTTTTATGTTGTTTTTTAGTGTTGAATTTATGTTTATGTTTAGTTTGATTAGTAATGGTTAATGAGCTTTGAATTCAAGTTATGCTAAAGGTTGTGATTCTTGGTGAGTTGGTGCTTTAAAGCTTATTTGTGGCATCTCATCAAGACATCTTTTCTTCTGCTGATGTTTTTGATAATGTGTGACATTGAAGTTGATAGAATGATTCGTTTGTGTGTTAAAGTTTTAGATTGCCCTTTTAGAGTAAACAATCTCCTTGTTATGTTTGCCATTTTGGTAGTAGTATTCTTTATAAGCGTGTAGGAATCGTTATATGAAAACTCACGGACCCACCAATTCCCTGATGTGTATGCATGATGGGAATAGTAGATGCTTTGAGTATAGAGAAAATCATAAAAGTAAATATACATCTAAAAGGGCGTACCTGGTGCTGCAAAGAGCTCCCGCGTTTTCGCAGGGTCCAGGGAGGGTCCGTCCCATTTAAGGGAAGATGTACGCGGTCTTTCCCCCACATTTTGTGGGGAGGCCGTTTCCACAGATCGAACCTGAGACCTTCGGTCCCTTAGGAACAGCTTTTACCGCTGCGCCTAGGCCTGCCCTCCGAAAAGTAAATATACATCTATAGCCACAAAATCCTCAAATGATGTGTATCAGTTTTTATGTCACGCTATAGTACAAAGCCATGCGTTACATGAAATTACATGGTTTGTTAAGTTTACGAATGTATCTACTTTGAAGGTGATACACGAGTAAAAGTAGATACGTGATCAAGCATACGCGTATCTTATGTCTATAGATGTGCAAATGTTAGTGTAACACACCTATGAATATGATTATGGTTGTGATTTTTCTTGATTATATGGTTGGTGAGATTGTTTCTGACCCTTGATTGTTCCCAAAACTATTTAATTTTCTTATAAATCATGTAGAAGTGTAGAACCAAACTTCAAGTAAAAGGTTGTCTGTTTTGTTTTGCCTTTTGCTTTTGGTGGGGCTTTTTTGGTCTTTGTTTATTTAGAATTTTGCCCTTTACAGCAATTTTGATTTTTGACCCATTTAACTCTGAACAAGTTGGTTTGGGCTATCTTTTATTTTTAACAATTCAAAGTGTCAAACAGTTTAAGCTAAACTGTATGCAAATACGCGTGAAGAGACCAATTCGTTTTTGACCCATTTTGCCCTTTGCAGTAGCGCATGACTTAGGAATCATAAATTCGTTTTTTAAGAAAAGAGAATCGCATCTAATCACGTTTAGCAGCGGCGGGAGACACACGCAGATAGACTATTTGTTGACGAGGAGAGAAGATCATAGCTCGTGGAAGGACTGTAAGACAATCCCAGGAGAGACAGTTGTGACACAACATCATATGTTAGTAGCGGATATACGCGTGAAGAGACCAATTGTCCAACAAAACAAGAGAATTAGACATACGATCAAATGGAGCCAGCTCAAGGACGAAAACATTACCATTTTTAGAGATAAGGTCATACCAATGAACCATCCTGGACCACAGGAAGACGCAAACCAAAAGTGGGAGGCCATGGCAAATACGCTCATCCAAGCAGCTAAAGAACTAAGCAGTTAAATCGGTGAAATATCGGATATCGGTCACTGACCGATATTTGATATATCGGTTCTCGCGGTGATATATCGGTGAGATATCGGTAATTGCATATATATAAAACACTAAAACTCATATAATATTAATAATAAGATACTAAGATAGTCAAATACATAGTCAAAATACTTAAAAACTAAAAGTCAATAGTTAGTAATTAAACATAATGACATAATCTAATTTAACAAAATCAAAAACATACAACTCACTGCTTCAGTGCTTCAACAATCAACATACTCAAAAACAACATAGTGAACATACCTTCAAATTACCCTTTTAAATCCAAAATTGACCAATCGAACTCACCAATCGAACTCGGTAGTCGGTTGCTTGGCTGCTTGGTTCACTAATCGGTAGTCGCTGACCAAAATTGACCAATGCAACTCACCAATCGACTGAGGCTCTGATGTTCGAGTGTTCGACTGAGGCTCTGATGTTCGAACTCACCAATCGACCAATGCAACTCAACAATCGACCGATGTAACTCACCAATCGATTCGACTGAGGCTCTGATGTTCGACTTCGACCGATGCTTGGTTGTTCGACTTCGACCGCTGCAGCGCTGCTTGGTTGTTCGACTTCGACCGCTATATCGGTGATATGACCGATATTTGAAAGCCAAAATATCACCGATATATCGGTCATATCGGCCGATATTATCGGTGCCGATATACTAACCGATATTTTGTACCGATATTATACCACGGGGCCGATAACCGATATATCGGTGATATATCACCGATATATCGGCCGATTTAACTGCTTAGCTAAAGAAACGCTTGGAGTTACAACAAAGAGGACAGTCGACCATAAGGAATCTTGGTGGTGGAACGAAAATGTACAGGAGAAGATACGAATTAAACAACAAAGTTTCAGAGAGCTTATACGCTGTAACAATGAGGAAGAACGCCCAGAGCTAAAAGATAAATACAAGGAGGCTAAGAGAGAGGCGAAGAAATCGGTGTCAGAGGCAAAGAACGCGGCGTATGAGATGATGTATAAACGACTAGAGACGAAAGAAGGAGAGCATGACATGTTTAAGTTAGCCAAGGCAAGAGACAACAGAAGACAAGACCTGAGAATTGTGAAGTTTATTAAGGCTGCGGATGGAAAAGTTTTGGTGAACGACAATGACATCAAGGGGAGATGGAAAACTTACTTCGATAACCTTTACAACATAAAGAACCCAAATCAACAAGCTGAGATAGATAATACAACCCAAACAACACAACAAAACAATTGCTATTGTAGAAGCATCACAGTAGACGAAGTTACGAGAGCTATGAAAAAAATGGGAAGGGCTAAAGCGGTGGGGCCAGACAACATACCGATTGAAGTGTGGAAATGCCTGGGAGATGAGGGGCTCAAATGGCTAACAGATTTATTCAACACTATCTTTACGACAGGAAGATGCCGGACCAGTGGAGAACCAGTGTCATAGTCCCCATATATAAGAAAAAAGGAGATGTACAAAGTTGCGAAAATTACAGGGAATAAAGCTATTGAGTCACACGATGAAATTATGGGAAAGAGTTATTGACACGAGAATCAGACGAGAAACTCAGATAGCGTCAAACCAATTTGGATTTATGCCAGGACGCTCTACGACAGAAGCAATACACGCCATAAGGAGGTTAATGGAGAAATACAGAGAAAAGAAAAGGGACCTCCATATGGTATTCATCGACCTAGAAAAGGCCTATGACAGCATTCCGCGTCAACTAATTTGGGAAAGTCTACGACTTAGAAGGGTACCAGAGAGGTATATCAAAATAATCAAGGATATGTATGATGGGGCAAAAACGTGTGTGCGAGCCCCGATAGGAGACACAGACTCTTTCACAGTGGAAGTGGGACTCCACCAAGGATCGGCACTGAGCCCATTTCTCTTCACAGTAGTGTTGGATGAGATGACCAAGTCTATACAGCGGACAGTTCCGTGGTGCATGCTCTTTGCGGATGATATTGTCTTAATATCGGAATCTCAAAGGGTGCTTAACGACAAGCTAGAACAGTGGAGAGCAGCACTAGAGCGCAAAGGTTTAAGGATAAGTCGCTCTAAGACAGAATACATGCATTGTAACTTTAGTGGCGAGGCGGAAGAGGACACCCAAATCAGTATTCAGGGTATGGCGGTCCCACAAACGTCTAGGTTCAAATACTTGGGCTCGTACTTGCAGGAGGACGGAGAGATACACAGCGATGTAGCGCACCGTGTTCAAGCAGGATGGTGCAAGTGGAGAGCAGCATCAGGGATCCTATGTGATAAGAGGTTTCCAGCAAAACTAAAGGGAAAGCTATATCGAGTGGCAGTACGTCCAGCTATGCTATATGGAACAGACTGCTGGGCCATAAAGAAATCGCACGAGAAACAAATAGAGGTAGCGGAAATGCGAATGCTGAGGTGGATGTGCGGTCACACAAGACTTGATCGGATAAGAAACGAAGTGTTTCGACAGAAGCTAGAAGTGGCTTGTATCGCAGATAAAATACGAGAGGGAAGACTAAGATGGTTTGGGCATGTCAAGAGGAGACCAATGGCGGCACCAGTTAGAGCAGTAGAGAACATCATCTTAGAGGGTAGGAGGAGTAGAGGAAGACCTAGATTGACTTGGGATGAGGTAATTAGGCGAGATATGATACACTTGCACCTCTCTAAGCACATGATCGAGGATAGGACTGAGTGGAGGCGTAGAATTAAAATTAAGGACTTCTAGTTCGACCTATAGGCAGGAAGGGTATTTGAAGTCTGGTTGCGGGGCCTGATGTCTAAGTAGCCTATATCTGCCCTTTAACGGTGATTCTACATGCACCTAAGATATATGTATGCCATGTGTTGTATGATTTATTGTGTACTGTATGCTATGTGTTGTATGATTTATTGTATGATGTCTTGCTATCGATATGGCTTTTTGTATACTGTATGCTATGTGTTGTATGATTTATTGTATGTGGTCTTGCTATCAGTATGGCTTTTGCTATCGAGTCGGGGGTCTCTTTGGAAGCGGTCTCTCTACCTAATTAGATAGAGGAAAGACTCGCCTACACCTACCCTCCCCAGACCCTGCTCTTGAGTGGGATATACTGGGTTTGTTTGTTTGTTTGTTTGTTTGTATGCAAATCATAGTTGTCAATAGCGAATAGCGGTAAATAGCGACAAGCCACCTATATGCTACGTAGCGAATAGCGGTAAATAGCGACTGCTATTTCGTGTTTAGCGATTAAGTAGGATAATATGTAAGAATGTTATGCATTCAATAAATAAGCATGTTTAGCAATAAAGTAGTAGAAAAACTAAGCAAACACCCCCAAAATAATTAAAACACTCTATTACTAATCATCTAAATCTCATATTTACCAAAAAAAAAATTAAAAAAAATTAAAAAAATAATAAAAAAATCAAAAAATCTGATATGCAGGCGCTATCTGTAAATAGCGACAACATCACGCATCGCCACGTAGCGCGCTATAGCGGGCGCTATTGACAACATGGATGCAAATGCAAGAATGTATGCAATAAACATAAGAATGTATGCAAACGCATAAAGCCATCTAAATTTCTTTGGTAAAGAAAGTTGTTACATTATTGTAATAATATAGTTTTTATAATCGTATTTAAGATGTTAGTTATCTATAAATTCAGAAAAACTTATGTGTGTTTTCGGGACGCACCAAATATTACACATTAACCAACACATACTACCTGCATGTTAATCTCGATTTTGGTCCCTGTGTTTTGCAAATTGACTCCACTTGAGTACCAACGTTTATTTTGTCTCCATTTGAGTACCAAATTTTAAAAAAGTTGTCTGTTTCAGTCCTTTTGACTAACGGTGTTAACATTTTCTGTTAGATTTTTTTAAAAAGACCAAAATACCCCTAAGGGCTATAAAAATATCATCATCTCCACCACACACCACATACCACTACCACCACCACTCACCACCGCCACCACACACCACATACCACTACCACCACCACTCACCACCGCCACCACACACCACTGCCGGACCTTCCACCACCACCGCCACCACACACCACCTCCGTCGCCACCACCACCACCACCTCAAACCCCCACCACAAGTCTCCCTCACAACTCCACCACCCCTAACCTCTCAAACAAGCCCCACCACCACCGGAGCCATCATCATCGGCGTCAGCCTCGCCGGCCTAGCCGCCGCTGTCCGCCTCCACTCCCACAACATCCCCTTCCTCCTCCTCGAAGCATCCGACGCCGTCGGCGGCCGCGTCTAGATCTTCCAGATCTTCACCTCCGACGTCGTCTGCCTCCACTCCCACTCCCACAACATCCCCTTCCTTCCTCCTCGACCGCGGCTTCCAGATCTTCATCACCGGCTACCCCGAAGCCACAAAGCTACTCGATTAGGGGATGACCCACCAAAGGATAGAGGACTCTGTTCGTGGGGTTGATGTCTAATGAACTTTCGAGCTGTTCTTGGAGACGAAATTCAAGGTGTTTGATCGTTTCTTTCGCGTATAGACGACACGAATGTTGGGTTTTGAAACACTTCAGCCAGAAATGACACCATTTGCTTCTGTTTCTGCTCTGCTGCTTTGAGTTTTTCGTTTACTGGTTCCCTATACTGATGTGTTTTGATGTTTTCGTGCTTTAATTCGATCACTTGTTGCATCATTTGGCTCTTCTCTTTGTGTAATCTTTCTATTTCAGATTCAATTAACGTGTTAGATTCTTCATTAGCTGAAAAGCTGCTTGTAGATGTCGATTGATTCGATTTACGCCTTTGAATGTTCTTCAGAAGATATCTTCTTCCTCTTAAGAAATTTCTATTCGCAAACTCCATTTGTCTGGATCAATCTTATGAAACCCCTGAATTGAATTAAAATAACCAGTAAAACACAAATGTGCAAGATTATAAACAACACCAACAACATCTTCGTTAAAAAGGTTAAAAACCACCTTCAATCAGCACAAAATAATGATGGAAATCGAGATGGTGTGTGGTGGCAGTGGTGTGTGCCCGTGGTGGTGTGTGGTGTTGGCGGTGTGTGGTGGTGGTGGAGTGGGGTGTGGGGGGGGGGAGGTTTGTTGTACTTTAATGGTAGAGGTCGGGGATGGCGGTGGAGGTCGCGGTTGGAGAATGTGGTTGAGGGGTATTTTGGTCTTTTTAAAAAAATCTAACAGAAAATGTTAACACCGTTAGTCAAAAGGACTGAAACAGACAACTTTTTAAAATTTGGTACTCAAATGGAGACAAAATAAACGTTGGTACTCAAGTGGAGTCAATTTGCAAAACACAGGGACCAAAACCGAGATTAACTCTAAGCATTATTATACTTGTAAGTTTGGTCAAATCAGATCATTTTGTGCTGGAGTTAATCACTTGATCGTTTTTTCGTTTTCTAAGGTCCAAATTTGACTAACCACATACCATTTCCAGGAGCGGAATGCTAGATATATACAAGTTACTCACAACAAGCTGAATCTAACAAAGGATATAGCTAGTGCCAATTCGTATGGCAGACAACTATTAGAGCAAATGGCTCTTGCAAAAGCCTATGTAGTCATTGCAAAAGAACACTATAACGTCCATTTGGCTTGGCAGCTAAGCTCAAAGATAAGAAACTGTCAGTTTTTGCTTTCAAAAGCCGCCATGAGAGACGACCTACCCATCACACGAGAAGAAGCAGAGCCGCTAATTAGTAGCTTATCATCTCTTATTCTCAAATCACAAGATGCTCATTATGATATTGCAACCACAATGATCACTATGAAATCTCACATTCAAGCCCTTGAAGAACGGGCAAATGCAGCAACTGTTCAAAGCACGTTTTTTGGGAAGTTAGCAGCTGAATCACTTCCCAAGAATGTTCATTGTGTAAATGTTAAACTTTTGGCTGATTGGCTTACACAGAAGACGATACAGGAACTTGCAGAGGAGAATAACAACTCTCCAAGATTAGTGGACAACAATCTTTACCATTTCTGCTTGTTTTCAGATAATTTGCTGGCAGTTTCAGCTGTAGTCAACTCTACTGTCTCGAACACTGACCATCCAAAGCAACTCGTGTTCCATGTAGTCACGAATGACGCCAACTATGCAGCCATGCAAGCATGGTTTGTTACTAATGACTTTAAAGGTTCCATGATTGAAGTACAAAAGGTTGAAACGTTAACTTGGTTAAATGCTTCTTACTCTCCGGTAGTTAGAAAACTAAACAAGACTGACTTTTTTAGTTACCCATTTGAAGAGTCTCAAGATTTAGACAACGAGCCTGAATTCTTGAACCCAAAGTACGAATCTTTATTGAACCATCTTCGGTTTTACATACCTGAGATCTATCCTCACCTTGAAAAAGTCATCTTTCTTGATGATGATGTCATTGTCCAAAAAGATTTAATCCCTCTTTTCTCTATAGATCTTCATGAGAACGTGAATGGAGCCGTTGAAACATGCCTCGAAGCTTTTCACCGCCTTTACAAGTATCTTAACTTTTCAAACCCAGTTTTGAGCTCCAAGATTGACCCACAGGGTTGTGGGTGGGCGTTCGGGTTAAACGTGTTTGATTTGGTGGCTTGGAGGAATGCTAATGTGACGGGCGTGTATCATTACTGGGAAGAACAGAATGCAGATGGAAGCTTATGGAAGTTAGGGACTTTGCCAGCCGGACTCTTAACCTTTTACGGACGGACTGAGCCACTAGACCGAAGGTGGCATGTGTTGGGACTCGGGTTTGATATTAATATTGATAGCAGGCTCATTGAGAGTGCAGCTGTGGTTCATTTTAATGGGAACATGAAGCCATGGCTAAAGCTTGGGATTAGGAGGTATAAGCCTTTATGGGAAAGGTATGTTAACATAACTCACCCTTTTCTTCTTGGCTGTGTTACGAATTGAGAGGTCACTGTTAGCGTGCACGAGGCTCTCACATGTGTGGTGTCTGGAGGATGTCGGGCCAACTTGAGCCTAATGTATGCATCGTTTCGGTGCGTTTATGTAAGAGGTTGTTTCCACCACTCTTTACCTGTGATTTTTCGTTACATGACAGCTACCTTACAGTTGCTCATGACTTGCTCTTAGGTAACTGTTGGTGTATAGTCAGTAATTCAAAATTTTGTTGGTCATTGTTTTAGATGTTAATTAATTTTTTTATATATTATAGTTTTTGTATATTTTTTATTTTTGATTTTGGTCATCATATTGAAAGGGAAATTGCTTTTTGTAGAAACTTGAAAGAAATGTATATTGATTCTATCTCATTTGGAATTTGGAAATAAACTTTTTGTACAATCTCTTGATCGTTTGACTTATGTTCGTTTGGCTTATGTTCGTTTGGCTTATGTTCGTTGTGAATATTTGCAACCTGTTTTTGAAGTGTATTATTTGTTAAGACATTGGTTATCATTAGGGGTGATAATAAACCATTCAAACCGAAGGTTTGTTGGCAGTTTGAAAAATATTTTAAGCCATATAAGTTATGTGATATAACTGAACTATTTTGGTCGGTTTGCGGTTTGAAACATGAAACCCTTCGTGTAAACGTACTGGCCGTGTACAAGTTAATATATATAAACAACTATATATCAATTTTTTTAATAATAATAAACGTTTTTTTTTATTTTCTCTTGCAGTCTTGCTTTGTGTGACGAATAATTCCATAAACTCATTCATTGTTTTGCATCTACTAATAAAACTATAAAGATGTACACATGCTACATGATTTTACATTTCATGTTTCACTTTCTAACATATGATTTTACAATTCAGCCCTTTGATATTCATATTGAAAGCCTAGGCTAACATGTAACATTAGTCAGAATATGGATTCTAAATAAATAAGTAGATTTTAAAAAATGGATACTAAAAAAGCGGTTTAAACCGTTAAAACCGAACCGTAGAAGCCGCTAAACTGTCAAAATCGAATTGTCAATCCATTGGTTGGTTTGGTTTATGATTATATAAAACCCGTACTGTCAATTTGCATAAAATCCCAGCTTAACCGGCCAAATTGAACCACCGTAAACACCCCTAATCCTAACAGGGACAATTTGTTAGCTTAAAATTGTTGACGTGTCATTAATTTACATTTGTATTCATTATTGTTGTTATAGTTAATTGCACGTGGATGGTCTGTATAATTTTCATCTCAAGCTTGTCAAGTTATAACAAATATGCCTCAATCTGGATAAACGTTAAATTTTTTGTTAAATTTCTAAAATGACTATAATACATCTTAATTAATAAATTAATGAATTAAAAACTAAAAAATCTAATTCATTTCTCTTTTATCATCTCCCTCGTCACTTTACCATCTTCAAACTCATCCCTTTATGCCAGCACCCTCCTTGGCTCGCTTCTAATTTTAGTTAGAGTTCAATGGCTACAATTTCAAGCGATGATGGTGCTTTGTGGGCAACACTCCACAAATCAACCTAACCCTGTGATACTAAGAGTTTCATACATCTAACCAAGAGTTTGGTGCATGTAGCTATGATCGCAATTTGGGTTTCATGGATCTTAAATTTAACCTCTAGATTAAATCATCTTCTTCGCTCTAAGAAATTCAATGTGACAAATTTGATTTTTGGGCTCTAAATTTCTTTTTAGAAACTAATATAGCTCACAAAATGAGAATGGACTTGATATAAAAATAAAAACTTTTGAAATAGGCCCAACTATATTGTGCTTTTGCCCACACATACACACTTTAATGGGCCCATCAAACCCTAATAGTAGAGGTGCACATCGAAACCGGTTTGAAGACCCGACCCGACGACCCGACCCGACCCGAAACCGGTTTCAACCCGGAAAACCCCCAAACCGGTTCAAACCCGGAAAAAACCACCGGTTCCGGACCGGTTCTTCAATTTTTGACCCAAACCGGTTCCAAACCGGTTTTGATCCAACACGGTTTGGAAACCGGTTCAAAAAACCCGGTTCCAACCCGGTTTTGACCGTTTTTTTTTGAACGTTTTAAAACGGCTATATAGCCGTTATAGCCTCGATTTTGACCGTTTTTTCAACATATTTTGGACCATTTTGCCCTTATATGATAGTATAAATAGGTAGTGGGTGTAATGGTTTAGTCACAACACTCAAAACTTCAAAAACGCTCGAAAACGTGCTTAAAAACGCAAAAACGCTCCTCACTCTCAACTTTCTACTCTCTCAATATCTTGAATTATGGCTTCTGAATCTTCGGTTCCAACCGGTGGATCCTCAAGTGCCGCTACCGTTGTTAGAATTCTTTCAACAACGAGAAACCAAGAGATTTGGTGTAATTTCGACTTATGCGAAATGTCGAATGGTCAACATAAAGCTCGATGCAAGGCTTGCGGTTCGTTTTTCAAGTCGGATTCAAACTCGACTTTGAGAAATCATATGACCAAATGGTGCAAGTCTTTGAAAAGTACACCGAGTCAAGGGCAAACATCAATCGGAAACGATGGTGGTTTATGGAACTTCAACGTCGATATGGTTCGAGATAGAATGGCAAAGTTTGTAATTCAAGAAGGATTGCCGTTCGATCACTTCGACAACCCTCGGTTAACAAAATTGATTCAAGAAACTCTTCAACCACGCTACACTCATGTAAGTCGCACCACTCTTAGACGTGATTGTTTAAATCTTTGGAAACAAGCAAAAAATGATTTAAAGGTTTTATTTGAAAATTTACAAACCGGTGTGAACTTAACTACCGACGTTTGGTCCGCCCCACACGGTTTACCGGAATCGTACCTTTGCGTCACGGCCCATTGGATAGATCCAAGTTCGTGGCCCATTGTCATTTGATAACGCCTCGAACAACACATCCGCCGTTGAAAAATTGAAAATAAAATATAAACCGGTTTGTGACGGCGTATTTTTTCATTCACGATGTGTTGCACATATTATTAATTTAGTTGTGCAAGATGGTCTTGGCGTTCCTGAAGTGGAAGATTTTAAAACGTCTTTCAAAAACATGTTACGTGACGTTTTTAAAACTAGTAGAAAAAGGTATGTTAATTATAGAAAAATGTGTCACGATACGAATTCCATTTGTTTAGGACCAAATTGGGATGTCCCGACTAGATGGAATTCGACTTGGAAAATGTTTAATAGTGCTTTACGTCAAAAAGAAACGCTTCATGTTTTCCACGATGGTCTTGCGATGCGGGGTCGGGTTGTTCCGTTTCCGTTAGAGGGTTGGGAATATATTCAAGAAATAACTCAATTTTTAGAGCTTTTTAAAAACGCAACTACAAAATTGTCGGGGGTTTATTATCCGACAAGTTGTCTAACGCTTCATCAAATTTATTTAATGACCCATAAATTAAGTGAATATGAAGAAAGAAACGAAATGTTTTCGGCAATGGTAGCGCCGATGAAAGAAAAATTTAAAAAATATTTCATTGAACTACCCCGGTTTTTACGTGTTCCGCCGCACTCGACCCGTGTTTAATTGTTTCGGGGGTAGAAACTTTAATAGATGAGATAACTTATGATTTAGATTTACATGATTATAATCCATTTTTTAATGTTAATACAAAACAAATATTTAATGAAACTTTTAAAAAATTGTTTAATGTTTATGTTGAAAAATATGGTGCAACATCAAACATCCACCGACAATCGAACGTGGAATCGAGTTCGTCGAGCTCAAGTAGAGACCCGATGATTAGTTTATACAACACTTTGAGAAATGAAAACAGTAAACGTCAAAGGGGTAACACCCCAAGTAGCGAACTCGGGAGATATATGGGAACCGATTTTTTAGCCACTATGTCTCCCGATGAATTTTTGAAATTTGATATTCTGACATGGTGGAAAGGAAAGGAATCACAATTTCCGGTCCTATCCGCCATGGCACGTGATTTACTAACCGTCCAAGCTTCCACGGTAGCTTCGGAGTCTGCATTTTCTGTTAGTGGCAGGGTTTTATCGATTAGAAGAACAAGGTTAACTCCAACATCGTTAGAGATGTGTATTTGTTTAAAGGACCACTTAGATGCGGCCGAACGAAGACAACACATATCAAACCTTGAAGAAGAAACACCGATTGAAGAAGAAATACACGAGCACGAGGTACAAACCGGACGATCCTCACCGCTATCCGACGAAGAACTCGCTTATGATTTGTCTCAACGCATTGGCACACAAACCGACGAAGACGACTAGATTAGACAAACTTGTATTCGTAATATGTATATTTTGTTTTCTTTGGTTTAATTTTAATGTAATTTTTATTGTTTATTTTTCGTAATGAATTAATTATTTACTTTTATAAATTAATGTAATTTTTATTGTTTTCTTTAGAAAAACTCGAGTATGATTTTTAATTGTTTACTTATTAAAATGAAAATAAAAACGTTGAGACAATCGTATATAATTAATCTACTCTAATAAAATAAAAACGAAAATAAAACGCGTACAATCAATCGTATATAATTGTTTGTATAAAACTCGTATTAATTGTTTACTTATTAAAATGAAAATAAAAACGCGTCCAATCGTATATAATTAATTAGTCTACTCTAATAATTTTTAATTAATCAAATTTTGTAATTAATTTGTATATAATTTAATTAGAAGGTAAAAAAAAAAAAAAAAAAACCGGGTTTTCCAAACCGGGTCTTATACCCGACCCGGTTCCAACCGGGTTGGGTTTGATGGGGTTGAAAACCGGTTCCGACCCGAACCGGTTCTTGGTCAAAAACCGGGCTCCAAAACGTTGACCGAACCCGAACCGGGTCCGACCCGACCCGGGTTCAAAAAAAAAACCGGTTTGTGCACCTCTGCCTAATAGGTCATTAGGAACTGTGTTATGATGTGCTAGGACCATCAACCATAATCAACCATAATGGGCCTTAAGCCCATTACTTGAATAGACCAATATATTGTTTAGAATTAATGGGCTTTGGCCGGCAAAGAAATACGAAATGACTCAAATTAGATAAAATTCTAGATATAGGAAGCTGAGAAGCTCATCAATAAATAAGCAAAAAATTATCATCTAGGCCCAATATAAAATTAGTATAACAAACGCGTAAGTCGCAATATAACAATCATTAATAAAATTTAGAGGCGTGCAAACATAATTATACAAAAGACCAACTATACATAATTAATGATAAAAGCATAAACTTCGAATATATAAAGACATGAACTATTACAAAATTAAAGAAAATTTATTATAAAAAGTAAACAAATCGTGTGAATGTATGAAATGAAGACAACCATTGATCTAAGCGATGAACGCTTTAGATTAAGAATAGAATAATTACGTAATAATTGTGTCCGGAGGAGTGGATTTAAAAATAACATACAATTGTTGACTTTTTTCAAATTCCTCTCATTTTTTAAACACATATAACTTTATATATGACATCATTTTTTTAAAAAAACACAACATAAAATTGAGCATTTTATCATCTTTAATATGAGTATAGTATTGATGTACTTTTTTTTAAATCACATTTTCTTAAAACGTCTATGCGTTGTGCAAAATTTGCGTGATTATTATATGCGTAATTATGAACATAACTTGCGTAATTATCATCAATGTTGTTAGAATCGGATCGGACCGGCCGGTCCGACCATTCGGACCGCCATTCGGCCAGGTGGCCGATCCGATCTTCTATGGTTCGTTTATTTGGTTGTGAACCGGCCGAGTTAACCTGAGTCGGCGGTTAGACCGGGTTTTGCGGTTCGCCGATTCGACCGGTTCTGTTATTATTATTTTTTTATTACCTTCCATATTAACAATTAAAAACCCTAAATCCTAATAACTTCAAAGTTTCTAGCAGTCCCGCAGCAGCAGCAGTCGAAGCCTCCATCGGCTCCAACTCCATCGCCTCCAACTATTGTGGCCAAGTGGCCAACCCTCCATCGGCTCTCGCGGCCAATCCTCCCTCCATCAGTCCCGCAGCAGTCGAACCCTCCTTCCATCGACTCAGGTCTCCTCTAAATTTACTACTTTACTTTGAGGGTTCAATTTCTACTTTTCTAGTGATTCTTATTTCAGGGTAATTTACCTCAAAGGTTAGATTTCTAGTGATTTTTATTTCAGGGTAGTTTACTTTAAAGTTAAGAATTTAGATGTTTTTGCAAGGTTAGAATTTAGATTTTCTTGCAATGTTCTTATGTCAGGTTAGTTTACTTTGAAGGTTAGAACTTAGATGTTCTTATTTTAATGTTTGATTCTTATTTCAGGGTAGTTTACTTTGATGTTTGAAGGTTAGAATTTAGATGCTCTTGCTCCCCTTCCCTAGTTGTTCGATTGTCTTGTGATTTTTGAATTTTGATGTGGCACTATCTATGAAGTATGAACTGATTTGACAATTTTAGATCATCTTGTAGATCGGTTATGTATTCATTTTTAAATTGGTTATGTTTTAAATTTTGATAGTGAATAGATATGCTTGGCACTAATCTACAAATTGGTTATGTTTTGAGGTTACTTTATTTTTGTTTTATCTTGTAGAACATGGATTCGACTTCATCACCGGATAAACCAACTGATACGCAATCAAGTGCTCATTCAAGTCTTCGTTTGAAAATAGATAATGCTCGGAGATGTGCTACTGAAGCTTAAGATGCATTAGGGAAAAAGTTTTTAGTTTTGTAGTATTTGTGATAAACCCGTTCGTGGAGGGGGCATTAATAAAACGAAGCAACACCTTGGTCGAGTAAAAGGAAATATTGCTGCTTGTTTAAAGTTTCCTGTGGATGTCAAGCTTGAAATGAGAAGTGCTTATGAAAAAAGTTCACAGAAGGGAAAAGATGAAGAAACACCTAAAGTTAAACTACAAAGTGCACGAGCTAAAAGAAAAGCTTCTTATACTACTGAAAACTTACAATCTTATATTGAACGAGGCTTAAATGATTTTTCTCAACCTTTAATAAAATCAGCATGGCAAAGTAAAGAAAGATTACATGATATTTGGTTGTGGCTATGTGTTTTTATCATGTGTGTATACTGATGAATGCTGTTAATTCGCCTTTGTTTCCGGTTGCAATGAACAAAATATCTTCTATGGGTCATGGGTATACGAGACCCTTTTATCATGTAATGAGGGTGAGTTTATCTTCTAGAAAGCAGATTTTTCTTCGGTTCTAGAGAGAGAGAACAACCAAACTCGATCTAGGTAAGTAAATTTTGCATAATTAGCTCGCTTTTGTTTGTGTTTTGACTAAGAAACCGAGAATATATGTTCTTATGTGTATGTGTACTCGGTTTTGTGTGTTTTAGACATATCTAGGTGTTTGAATTCTTTGAAAAGTTCAAGTCAAAGAGTTTGAGCTTGAAAGCAGCTAAGGTGAGTTTCTAGACCCCATTTTTTACATGTTTTAAAAGTATTTACGGGGCAGAAAATACATGTAAATAGTTTTTATAAAAAGTTGTATGTATAACCGTATGTTTTTAATGCATGTATGTTAGTGTTTTGTGGTCGTGCATACTAAGTTAAAGCTTAGAATGGTAGTATGAAGCTTAGAATATGTTTAAGATGAGATTAGGACTGAAAAGTATGTTAGAAAATGTATGTTGGTGTTCATGCGCCCAAACAGGGCCCATGCTCCTAGATTTTTGCCTTAGAAAGTTAAGTGTATTATAATGCGCCCAAACAGTACCTCATACGCTTAGAAATGCCTTAGAAATTTCTAAGTGTAGGTTGATGCGTCTAAACAGTGCATCATGCGCCTAAGTATTTGGCTGGAACGCCTAAGTATAGGGTCATGCGCCTAAATAGTGCTCATGCGCCTGGATAGTTCATGCGCCCAAACATTTTGGAAAATCAGTTAAGTATGAGGACATGCGCCCGCATAGTGTTAATGCACCTGAGCAGGGCTAATGCGCTCAAATAGTTCCCATGCGCCCCACGCTTAGAAAATTTTCTGAAATTTTGAGAAAAACATAATTTTAGGGTTTGACCCTAGTTCAACTTATGGACTGTTTTGGACTATACTAAGCATGAATATGTGAGGTTTTATGCATAGAATATGTAGGAGGTGATGATGAATGTATTTTATGCATATGTGCATGATGTGTTATCTTTCAATAGTTTTCAAAACATATATCTTATATTTTAATATACGTCAAGTACTATGTTGTGACTTTACGTAGTATGGCGTATGTGTGAATGAATAAAGCAAAACATAACAAAGTGAAAGATAAAAAAGATGAAAAGTGAAACATAATGAAAGAAAGAAAAGGCTTGCAAGCAGATTTAAAGGAGGATCACAACTCTTTGAGAGTTGTTAGCTTAATTGTATGTTTTACAACGTGCGATTTTGACTACCCGTGAGGGTCATACACAGGAGGATTAGTCTTGGTGACTGAACCATAGTACAAAACGGGATCCTTATCATTCGACCCCGGGCTTTGTGACAAGATATGATACGGCTTTGTGCTAGTTAGAAAAGGGGCTTTGTGTCTAGAATGGTGGCTTCGGGCCACGACGGGGGAAAAGCTTGACAGAATCTAGAATGAGTGAAAGATAATAATAAAGTACGAAACGAACGATAATGATAAAGTACGAAACGAACGATAAAGATAAAATACGAAATGAACGAAAGGATAAAGTACGAAACGAAAGAATACGTGTGATAAAGAATGATGAACAAGGTTATATTTTGTTGAATGTATGATGAATGATCACGTGCGAAAGCAAGGAATGTATTTTAAGGAAAAAGGGTATTTTCACGTATGAACTGTATGAAGTATTTTAATACATTAAAACTAAAACTCACTCAGCAACGCTGACTTTTATGCATTTTCAGTTGACAGGTAATGATTGCTGAGGATGGCACATAGGGAGACTACTTGGTGGGACAAGATTGACATCCGTTCACGCATATTATTATTATTGTTTTGTAATGCAATCAAAAGATGTTGTCTTTTGTAGTTTAATGATGTTGTATTGCATAACAATAGTAATTATTAATAAAATGAATGGTTTTTGTCAATTACTTTCGCTGTAATGTTTTTATGAAATGTATAATAATATGTATGTTTAGTGCTATGAATGACCAACTGTGAGGTGCCCGGGAACAGGGCCTTACAATTAGAATATGAGATATGACATGTTATAGTCACTAGTCAAAAGGCAATCTGCTTTTTGACTTTATATTGATCTTGTTGTCTAAATTAGTGTTTCCAACTGACCTTCAATGTATGGCCGGCTGTAGAATGTAGTATAAAGTATCTCAGGTTCTTATATTTTATCTTATGCTCTGTAACACTTGTAATAGAACTTGAGAGAAATATACATCATTCTTGAAAATTATACTTATCTTGTTCTTACTCTTGTTCTGTCTCTTGTTTACTTGTGTTCTTAGCATCATATACTCGAACCCGGTTTCCTATTTGATCGGTTAAATGTTCTAAGTCTCTCATCCATCTGAAAACTGTTGTGTGACAATCCCTTAACCGGTCTTGTACTTTGCATTCCTCTTATCCATCCCTCACGACAAGGTATCCCGTCACGACCCAAAAGCACGCGAAATATCACGTATCATCACCTTAGTGACACAACAAACCCCATGACCCCCTCAACATGTTACAAACACTTAAACTACCATATTTTTGCAGTAATTAAAAGATACAAAACTTTACACTTAACCCCGTTGGTCATAAACACGGTTTTAGTAAAACTAGTTTATCCAAAAAACCATCTTTTTATAAAAATGAGAAATTATACATAATGAGTCCAAATTATATAATATTACTAGATGTTATAATACCTAATTTAATTTAAGCATAAATTTTATTTTTTATAAATATGTATTTTATATTCTATTAAAGATTTAAAGTTTGGAAAATAAATGTTTTTGAGAAAAAAATATAAAAATAAAGTTGAAGATTTATCTTACTGAACATTTTAAGATTATTCAACTATAGGACTGATTGGATAGGGAAAACCCTATTTGAAATGCTTAACATGTCAAAACCAAAACTTAACGAATATTTAACAAGACTGTCCAAACAATCTACGAAAATTAAGAAAAAATAAAGTTTCCAAAAATATAAAATTACAGTATTCTATTTTAAATTTCATAATTTTTATAATTTATTTGCATGGTAAAATAATACAAATGTTAAATATACTAAAAATATAAAAATTGTTATAAACGAGCTCCATTTCCAAAATATTAAAACTCCAGAACCTGATAATGTTAAATGTTAATAAGTATCTTACAATAATCTATGATTAAAAATAAATTTAAAAAATTAAACATAAGAAAATTATCCTTATTAAAGAAATAGCTAAAATAAAAATAAATCATAAAAAAAACAAGTTAAAGCAAAATTTTTGAATTTATAGAGTGTCTTTTATTTTCATATAAAAATTATCCTTATTAAAGAAATAGCTAAAATAAAAATATAAAGGAAACTATGAAAAACATGCAAAAATAGAAAATTTGTTTTATTACAGTAAATTATAACCCATAAACATAATCTATGACTTAAAATTTTATTAAAACAATTTTTTTAATATTTTACATATCACGTCCTAAGCGAGATCCAATACGCGCTTAAAATACAAAAACCAATACATAATCCTTGAACTATAATATTAATATTTTAGGGACTAAATTATACCCAAAATAAGTTATAAGAAAATATGAACACATATTGAGCTACCCATAATTTACTAATAATTCACGTTTAATCAATGTAAAAAAATCTATTTCAATAATCAAAACCAATTATAGAGCTCAAATAACATAAAAGTAATTTACTTCAGTAGCATAACCACCTAAAATAATAAATTTCATCATAGCTAAGTATAGGATAAAAATCCAAACTTTAGAGTTAAAATTATCAACTTAACAAAGTTTTGGGACCAAAAAATATCAATAATTGAAATTTACTGTTTTGAAACTAAAATACACCTAAAATGAAACTTATAATCTAAAATTATTTTATATAGGCTTATATTTAGAAAAGCACAAGTTAGTACTTCCTAATAGAGGTTGATGCAATCAAAGCAACCAAATGGCTTCCTGCATGCATACACCAAGTACCAAGTAGAACTGCTACAAAAGTTTTATACTGTGCGTGAGAATTATGCTAAGTATAAAGTTTTCCGAAGCTAAAAATTTATACAGAAGCTTTTTACTCTACACAAGAAATATTCTAAGTATAAAGTCTTCTGAAGCCAAAGACGTACCAAATCTTCCGAAGCCAAATATGAAGTCTTCCGAATCTTCAAAGACAAAGTCTTCCGAAGCCAATGAAATGAAGATTGATTTCTTCCGAAGACTTAGAAGAACATGCTTTTCTTTGATGTACTTCTACATAAAGCTGACCAACTTTCCGCTGCAACTCTGAAGACTCATAAACTTGCATAAGTTGGTGAAAATATCCATGTTTTTATAACTGTATAATAAGGTCTTTGTCTGTAACTTTCTACTTTATGTACTTTTATCCTTTTTTATTATATTAGGATGTGAGCTATAACATGTCATAGTCATTAGTCAAAAGGCAATCTTTCTTTTGACTCTACATTGATTTTGTTATCTTTCAATGTTCCAACTGGCTTTTCAAGTATGACCGATTGTAGGATGTAGTATAAAGTATCTCAATGTCTTGTAACTTATCTTTTATGCATTATAACCCTTATAACAGAACTTGAGATTAATATACATAATCCTTGAAAACCTTATATATATTGTTCTTAAGTTCTGTCTCTTTACGTACTTGTGTTCTTTGCATCCTGCTCTTAAAACACTGGTTCCCTATCTGATCTGTTAAGTGCTCTAACACTCCTTTCATTGTGAGATTGATTGTATTGACCATCCCTTAACCGGTCCTGCAATTGGTATCAGAGTATTCCAGGCTCTTGATTGTAAGATCTTACCATCTTAAATTTTCTCAGTTCTCACAAAACACTTAACATCTCAAATGGTAGCATCCAAGGCTGATATAGAAACCGATACCATGGTAAAGTCCCCACTGATCACTCCTGATGATTTTGATACTTGGTGCCTAAGAATGAAATGCTTCATCAAGTCACAAGACAACAGGATGTGGGAGTCTGTTACTAAAGGACCTTACATTCCATTCACATCTTCAGCTGCTGTTAGAGGTGGCATGATTCCAAAGGAAGTGGCTGACTATTCTGAAGAAGATAGAAAAAGAACAGATATAAATCAGAAAGACATGAATGCCCTCCAAACTGCTCTTCCAAATGCCATCTATAGAGGCTTTAAAAAGTGCAAATCTGCCAAGCAGCTCTAGGATGCATTAAAACTGATGTATGAAGGTTCTTCTGATGCAAAAGAAAACAAGAAGGATCATGTAAGGCCCCGTTCCCGGGCACCTCACAGTTGGTCGTCATCACCCATAAAACATATATTTAATATAACTTAATAAAACCATGCAGCGGAAACTTTGAAATTTACTGTAAATGCTTTTGCAAAGTAATACAACACTCATTACAAAATATCGTTTGTTTGCATTACAATACAAAAACATTAACAAAAGAATGCCATCCCAAAGAGCTGAGTAGCCGCCTCGTGCCATCCTCAGCAACACTACCTGCCAACTGGAAAACACATAAAAGTCAGCGTTGCTGAGTGAGTTCTAGTTTTATAATAAAACATACTTTTACTTATTTATAAGTATCCTTTCGTGCATGCGTTCATACATCATACGTACACAGAGATAATATTCGTTATATCTTCATCATTCGTTATTCATCGTTATCTTTAACTTCTCGTATGGATTCTGTCAGGCTTTACCCACTTCATAACA
Organism: Flaveria linearis; assembly: GCA_024085815.1. Classification (NCBI taxonomy): domain Eukaryota; kingdom Viridiplantae; phylum Streptophyta; class Magnoliopsida; order Asterales; family Asteraceae; genus Flaveria; species Flaveria linearis. Next base: position 38,199,914 of record CM044005.1, on the reverse strand, counting down.
CTTGGCTATGATTACTGTGGTCGAATGACAAGAATCCCGTTCATACTTACTTGCACATTGAAAGGTGAATTGTACCAATACCATATGCTACACCCCGATCGTTATTAGCTACCGGGCCGAAGTCAACATATGAACAACAAAACGTATGCCACGGTACTAGAGGTAAGCGGTAGAGGTACCATGACCATGGTCAATCACAGAGAAGGACCAATCGCGTTATTCAATGCTTGCAAGACATAATTCGTTCGTTCATTAATGCATGTATTCATCATCATTCTTCTTTTCGTTCATTCGTTAATACATGCATTCATCATCATGTTCCTCTTTCATTATCTTTCACTTTACGTTACATAATACTTCATTAGTTCATTCTCGTTATTCGTAAAGTTTCGGAAAGATAAGCATACACAATTACAAGGAACATACATACTCATCATACATTCATCATCATACATTCATCATCATACATAGCATCATACATATGTAATCATACATAGCATCATCACTCACATTCAATAACGTCCTAGTCAACAGTCAGGTGAAACCCTACTGCACAAACTCCAAGGGAAATATGTTAAAAAGTCTAAGTATTTTGGGCGTCATCTCATACTTAACAATATTAAATAATAATATTGTTAGCAATAATAGAATACTGATAATAATATCAGTAACCTTAATAAGGGTTAATCATTAATCATCATTTATTAACCCTAGTCAACCCTGGTCAAAACCTCGAACTTCGAATTTGCAGGAAATTTCTGTAAAAATTCTAAGTGTTCTGGACGTTTGAGCCCTGTTGGGCGTATAAGCCCCTTGGGCGTATGAGCCCTGCTGGGCGTATGAGCCCTGTTAGGCGTAAGAGCACTGCTGGGCGTATGAGCCCTATTGGACTTTTCATCCTACACTTAGAATAATCATCTGGTCATACGACCACCCTGTTGGGCGTATGAGCACTATTGGACTCTTCACCCTATACTTAGAATAACCACCTGGTCATACGACCACCCTGTTGGGCGTATGAGCACTATTGGACTCTTCACCCTACACTTAGAATAATCACCTGGTCATACGACCACCCTGTTGGACGTATTAGCAGTCTGAACATGTATCTAATTCATATTCTAAATACCACACATCAAAATGCCTAGTTCTAAGCATGCACACATGGTTTCCAGGCATAAACTTATCATAAACATAAACATACATATATTCATATCATACGGGTATTATACCCAAATCATAAAAACATATATACATGCATTTTCCAGCCCCAAACGTTTAAAACAGGTAAAAAGGGGGTCTAGAAACTCACCTTAGTTTGTCTTCGGGTTTTGGATCCCCTTTCTTAACTTCCCAGTCGTTTCTACACCTAAAACACACACACACAGTGCAACCCGAACACAAACACACACACATAAGAACATGCATTCTCGGTTTCTTAGCCAAAACACAACTTAAAAACACCAATTCTTACCTTGAATCCGATTTCTTCTTCTTTCTCTCTCTAAGAATCGAAGTCCCTGCTGTTTCTCTCTCTAAAAACCGAATGCAAAGAAGTGTGCAGGGGTTATGGGCGGCCATACCTTCTTTTACACCAACTTTTCAAGATTTTTATCATCTTTTACACTTTTGGTCCCTCAACTTTGGGGTTGACTTTCTTTTCCCCCATTTTCTTTCTCTTTTATTCTTTTATTTCTTTAAAAGAAATATACAGGTGTTACAAGTCCACCCCCCTTATATAGGTTTCATCCCCGAAACCTGTTATTCCTCAAACAGATGTGAGTAATGTTGTCTCATCTCCTCCTCAGTCTCCCACGTAGACTCGGATCCCTTCCTGTGCTTCCACTGTACAGGCACAAGAGGAACCACTTTATTCCTTAACTTCTTTTCTTTACGATCAATGATCGCCACTGGTTGCTCTACGTAATTGAGCCGTTCGTCTACTTCAATATCCTCCAGTGGTACAATCATATCTTCATCAGCTAAGCACTTCCTCAGATGAGATACATGGAATGTGGGATGAATTCCACTTAACTCATCTGGCAACTCAAGTCGATAGGCCACCTCTCCTACTCGTGCGACAATTCGGAAAGGTCCTATGTACCTCGGGCTTAGCTTACCTCGTTTCCTGAATCTAATGATTCCTTTCCAAGGTGAGACCTTCAACATAACTCGGTCACCAACCTTGAACTCTATCGGTCTTCGCCTCTTGTCAGCATACGACTTTTGCCTATCTTTCACCGCCTTCATGAAGGCTTTGATCTTTTCCAACTTCTCAGTCGTAGCTTCGATCACCTCAACACCTCCTAACTCTTTCTGCCCAATGTCTCCCCAGCACACGGGCGTCCTACATCTCCTACCGTATAGCATCTCGTAAGGTGGCATGCCGATGCTGGCATGATAACTGTTGTTGTACGAGAATTCTGCTAACGGCAGGTGGTCGTCCCAACTTCCTCCAAAATCGATCACACACGCCCGAAGCATGTCCTCGAGTGTTTGGATCGTCCTCTCAGACTGACCGTCTGTCTGAGGGTGATATGCTGTACTAATGTGTAGCCTCGTCCCCATTGCATCATGAAATCTTTTCCAAAACTTGGAGGTAAACCGGGTGTCACGATCAGACACAATAGACACCGGTACACCATGACGAGCTACAATTTCTTTGATGAACAGATCCGCCAATCTCTCAGGTGAGTACGTCTCGCGGATCGGTAGGAAGTGGGCACTCTTGGTCAAGCGGTCAACTATCACCCATATGGCATCATACCCTTTTGGGGTACGTGGTAACTTCGCGATGAAGTCCATGGTGATGTGCTCCCACTTCCACTCGGGTATATCCAACGGTTGGATCTTCCCGTAGGGCTTCTGGTGTTCCGCCTTCACTTGTAAGCAAGTCAAGCACTTACTTACGTACTCCACTACGTCGCGTTTCATACCCAGCCACCAATAGTCTTTCTTCATATCGTGGTACATTTTGGTAGCACCGGGGTGAATGGAGTATCGGGTCTTATGGGCCTCGTCTATAATCTTTTCACGTAGATCCCCATATCGAGGAATCCACATTCTCCCAAATCGAGTCTTAACACCAAGAATGTTCTCACCCAATTCCGTAACTAGACCTCTCATCCTTTCGGAGTTAAGACGATCTTCTTTCAAAGCCTCGTCTTGAAACTCCTTAACCTGAGTCATTACATCTGAGGTCATAATTAGCTGATATGCCTTTACCCGGATCGGCTCAGGCCTTTCTTTTCGGCTAAGGGCATCGGCCACCACGTTGGCCTTGCCCAGATGGTAATGGATTTCGCAGTCATAATCCTTTATGAGCTCCAACCATCGCCTTTGCCTCATGTTTAAATCTTTCTGCTCGAAGAAATACTTCAAGCTTTTGTGGTCTGTGAAGATTGTGCACTTCGTCCCATATAGATAGTGCCGCCAAATCTTCAACGCGAAAACCACCGCAGCTAGTTCAAGGTCGTGCGTGGGATAGTTGACTTCGTGAGTTTTCAGCTGTCGAGATGCATAGGCTATTACCCTTCCACGTTGCATCAACACACAACCTAGCCCAGAATAAGATGCATCCGAATAGACCACTAAGTCTTCATTTCCCACGGGCAAAGTCAAAACAGGAGCTTGTGTTAGTCTTGCCTTCAACTCCTCAAAAGTCGTCTCCTGTTCTCGACCCCACACGAATTTCACGTCCTTACGAGTCAATTTTGTCAAAGGTGAGGCTATCTTTGAAAAGTCTTGAATAAATCTCCTATAATAGCCCGCCAATCCCAAGAAGCTACGAATCTCGGATGGCGTCTTTGGTGATTTCCATTGCATCACAGCCTCGACCTTTGCTGGGTCCACCATGATTCCCTCTGCATTTGCCACGTGACCCAGAAATTGCACCTCGCGTAGCCAGAAAGCACATTTGGAGAATTTAGCATACAGTTTCTCCCTTCTCAAGGTCTCCAATACTTCCCGAATGTGACCGGCATGCTCTTCTTCGCTCCTCGAATAAATCAGGATATCATCGATGAACACAATCACTGATTTATCTAACATTGGCCGACACACTCGGTTCATCAAGTCCATAAAAGCAGCTGGCGCGTTAGTTAGACCAAATGACATAACGAGAAACTCATAGTGTCCATAACGCGTACGAAAAGCTGTTTTAGGAATGTCCTGCTCCTTCACCTTCAACTGGTGGTAGCCAGATCGAAGATCTATCCTCGAGAACTAACTGGCACCCTGGAGCTGGTCGAACAAGTCATCGATCCTCGGTATCGGATACCGATTCTTTATAGTCAACTTGTTCAATTCACGGTAGTCGATACACATTCTCATGCTACCGTCCTTCTTTTTCACAAATAAGACCGGAGCACCCCAAGGAGAGATACTCGGTCTAATGAAGCCCTTGTCAAGCAACTCCTGCAGTTGCTCCATCAACTCCTTCATCTCCGTAGGAGCTAATCGATACGGTGCCTTGGCGATAGGTTGGGCACGGGTATTAAGTCAATTTGAAATTCAATTTCGCGGTCAGGTGGCAATCCCGATAAGTCTTCCGGGAACACATCTGGAAACTCGCACACAACCGGAACGTCGGATAGTTGTGGTGTTGGCGTTTCCACATCCTTCACATAACATAGGTAGGCGTTGCACCCACGCCTCATGCACTTCCCCGCCACCGCCATCGAAATCACCTTCGGAATCACCGTTACCGATCACCGTATATTGTCACCAGACTTCCGTCAGATGCCGTCAATCTAATCATCTTCATTCGACATACGATATTCGCTTCATAGGTTGCCAACCAATCCATCCCTAGTACTACATCAAATCCACCTAGGGGCATCACATGTAATCTAGCAGCAAACCTATGACCTTCTAATTCTATGGTACAGTCCTCTATCACATTAGTAACTCTAGTGGACTTACCAATAGCAGTTTCTACATAAAAAGGCTCACTAATGCATTTACTACTAACAGGCAATTTAGCACAGAAAGTAGCAGAAATGAAACTCCTACTAGCACCAGAATCAAATAACACAGAAGCAAGAGTTTGATTTACTAGAAACGTACCTGACACAACGTCGGGGTCCGTCCTAGCCTCTTCCTGCGTCATAGTGAAAGCCCTGGCGTTTGCTCTCGGACCTTCACTTCCCGTCTTCTTTACCCTTGAAGCCTCAGCCCTCGGCTTCTTACAGTCCCTGCTCATATGACCGCCCTCCCCACAGTTAAAACACTTGCCCATCCGGCAATCCTTTGATATGTGCCCTGTCTTCCCACACTTAAAGCAGAGGTTAGATCCCCATTTGCACTCCCCTGAGTGCTCCTTTCTACACTTACCACACTTCCTCACCCCAGCTCCAGACACGACCACACGGTGGTCATCCACTCTCGCCTTCTTGTTGTTCGTCGAAGTATCACCCCGACCAAACCTCTTCCCCTGCCAGTTCTTCTCTCCACTTCCCTTCTTGCTACCCTCAGCCTTTACCAACGCAGCCCGTTCATCGAAAACCTTCCCGCCAAATCCACTGCCGACCTGAAAGTGCTTGGTCGGGCAGAAATCAAGTGCCAACGAATTTCAGCTGGCAACCCCTGAATGTACCGGTTGATCTTTCGAGACACCGGCGTCACCTGCTCCGGCACCAACAGTGCCAACTCGTTAAACTTGGTGGTGTATTGTTGGTGGGTCATCGTCCCCGCCTCCAACTGCAGGAACTCTCTCTCAACTCTATCCATTTCCCGACGAGGACTGAATTCCTCAATCACCAGCCTTTTTAACTCAGCCCACTTCATCTTCCCTATAGCCCTGCTACCCTCGGCTTGGACTATATTATTCCACTAGCACAAAGCCGACCCTGTGAAGGAGTGGGTAGCAAACTTCACCTTCTTGTCCTCCTGGGAATCACTAATATCGAGGACAGCTTCCATTTCCATCACCCATTGGTGAGCATCAGTAGCAGTACCAGAACCATCAAAAGTTGGGGGCTTGCACCTCATGAATGCCCCGTAGTTACAACCCCGGGCTGTCTCCCGTAACTGCTTTTCTTCCTCTTCCTCTTCATCATCGGATAATACTGTTTCTGCTTCTGTCTGCTGCTGTCTACCTGAGGACCGATTCCTCCCTCGTCTCTCATCATTACTTACTGCCTTTATCACTTCGGTCACTACAGACGGTAAGATCGTCTGCATGACCTGATGTACTTCCTCCACCACTGCCTCTTTTACCGAGGCTCTCAAATTCGCGCTTTCGTCTGCCTCCTCCTGATGAGGAGTCTCGTTTTCCTCATGAACTACTTTCTCTGTCCTAAGTCTTCCTCGCGTGTTACGCGGTTCATCACCACGTCCACCGCCACGGGAAGCTTTAGATGATCTACCACCGACCATCTTCTATCACACTGAAAGATTTAAACACCAACACGGTCATTCAAGGAAATAGCTCAGTTTATGTCGAGTATAGTAAGTCCCTAATTACAGTGGCCAGTTGTGATTAGCCACTTACTCTACTCTTCGTACCCCGAGCATTACCTGTCCTGACTACATTAGTATCTAAGTCTAACAGTACACATAAACACATATCATGCGCACGAAATCATGATTAACTTTAATAAAAATACCTGATGGCACGTAACTACTCAGATGGCATTCTCTTCCTTTCTGTCCCATTTTCAGTTTAAGTTTAGGTTTATTTTAAAAATTTACCCATTTCACTTAAACTTTGGCTCTGATACCAATATGTAAGGCCCCGTTCCCGGGCACCTCACAGTTGGTCGTCATCACCCATAAAACATACATTTAATATAACTTAATAAAACCATGCAGCGGAAACTTTGAAATTTACTGTAAATGCTTTTGCAAAGTAATACAACACTCATTACAAAATATCGTTTGTTTGCATTACAATACAAAAACATTAACAAAAGAATGCCATCCCAAAAGAGCTGAGTAGCCGCCTCGTGCCATCCTCAGCAACACTACCTGCCAACTTGAAAACACATAAAAGTCAGCGTTGCTGAGTGAGTTCTAGTTTTATAATAAAACATACTTTTACTTATTTATAAGTATCCTTTCGTGCATGCGTTCATACATCATACGTACACAGAGATAATATTCGTTATTATCTTCATCATTCGTTATTCATCGTTATCTTTAACTTCTCGTATGGATTCTGTCAGGCTTTACCCACTTCATAGCACTTGGCTATGATTACTGTGGTCGAATGACAAGAATCCCGTTCATACTTACTTGCACATTGAAAGGTGAATTGTACCAATACCATATGCTACACCCCGATCGTTATTAGCTACCGGGCCGAAGTCAACATATGAACAACAAAACGTATGCCACGGTACTAGAGGTAAGCGGTAGAGGTACCATGACCATGGTCAATCACAGAGAAGGACCAATCGCGTTATTCAATGCTTGCAAGACATAATTCGTTCGTTCATTAATGCATGTATTCATCATCATTCTTCTTTTCGTTCATTCGTTAATACATGCATTCATCATCATGTTCCTCTTTCATTATCTTTCACTTTACGTTACATAATACTTCATTAGTTCATTCTCGTTATTCGTAAAGTTTCGGAAAGATAAGCATACACAATTACAAGGAACATACATACTCATCATACATTCATCATCATACATTCATCATCATACATAGCATCATACATATGTAATCATACATAGCATCATCACTCACATTCAATAACGTCCTAGTCAACAGTCAGGTGAAACCCTACTGCACAAACTCCAAGGGAAATATGTTAAAAAGTCTAAGTATTTTGGGCGTCATCTCATACTTAACAATATTAAATAATAATATTGTTAGCAATAATAGAATACTGATAATAATATCAGTAACCTTAATAAGGGTTAATCATTAATCATCATTTATTAACCCTAGTCAACCCTTGTCAAAACCTCGAACTTCGGATTTGCAGGAAATTTCTGTAAAAATTCTAAGTGTTCTGGACGTTTGAGCCCTGTTGGGCGTATAAGCCCCTTGGGCGTATGAGCCCTGCTGGGCGTATGAGCCCTGTTAGGCGTAAGAGCACTGCCGGGCGTATGAGCCCTATTGGACTTTTCATCCTACACTTAGAATAATCATCTGGTCATACGACCACCCTGTTGGGCGTATGAGCACTATTGGACTCTTCACCCTACACTTAGAATAACCACCTGGTCATACGACCACCCTGTTGGGCGTATGAGCACTATCGGACTCTTCACCCTACACTTAGAATAATCACCTGGTCATACGACCACCCTGTTGGACGTATTAGCAGTCTGAACATGTATCTAATTCATATTCCAAATACCACACATCAAAATGCCTAGTTCTAAGCATGCACACATGGTTTCCAGGCATAAACTTATCATAAACATAAACATACATACATTCATATCATACGGGTATTATACCCAAATTCATAAAAACATATATACATGCATTTTCCAGCCCCAAAACGTTTAAAACAGGTAAAAAGGGGGTCTAGAAACTCACCTTAGTTTGTCTTCGGGTTTTGGATCCCCTTTGTTAACTTCCTAGTCGTTTCTACACCTAAAACACACACACACAGTGCAACCCGAACACAAACACACACACATAAGAACATGCATTCTCGGTTTCTTAGCCAAAACACAACTTAAAAACACCAATTCTTACCTTGAATCCGATTTCTTCTTCTTTCTCTCTCTAAGAATCGAAGTCCCTGCTGTTTCTCTCTCTAAAAACCGAATGCAAAGAAGTGTGCAGGGGTTATGGGCGGCCATACCTTCTTTTACACCAACTTTTCAAGATTTTATCATCTTTACACTTTTGGTCCCTCAACTTTGGGGTTGACTTTCTTTTCCCCCATTTTCTTTCTCTTTTATTCTTTTATTTCTTTAAAAGAAATATACGGGTGTTACAGATCATCTGAAGCAACAGTTGGGAACTTCACCTTTAAAGTAGGTGAAACCATGACTCACAATACTTCAGGTATGTTGAGATTGTGGACACTCTGATGGATGTTGGAGCGAAACTGGAGAATAGGGATATTGTAAGAGAGTTCATGTCCTCTCTTCCTAGAGAATGGACACATTATTGTGTGGTCATTAAGAGGACTGGAAATCTCAAAACCCTTAATCTCATTGATTTGTATGGCATACTCAATGATTACGAGATGGAGATGAACATGTAAAATCCATCTGGCAACTCTAGCAATCAATAGAGTTCTGCCCTACACGTAGTTAAAAGGGATTATATAGAGCCATAACACCATTTCATCTTTTACCCTAACAACCCACCCAAGGGCCCTTTCATCACCTTTCCTGAGACACCAAAGGAGAGCTACATCCAAGGAATCCCATTCCAAGAGAAAAGCTCATCACATGCTTTTATGTCTCATGATGAAAGCACATGCAACTTTCTCTTCACCCTTAAGGACTTGGACTGTATCCATCCAGATGATCTGGAGTATATGGAGATAGTTCAACAAATGGCTATTCTTAGTCATAGAGCCAAGAAGTTCTCTAAGAGGATAGGGAGAAAGTTTCCTAGCAATGTATCCAGTGAAAAGTTTGGGTTAGATAAAAGCAAAGTGAAGTGTTACAAATGTAACTAAATGGGACACTTTGCTAGGGAGTGCAAGGCACCCATGAAAAATGGTGGCCAAGCACAACCTAAGCCAAACTACACTGAGGGAGCTCCACACACTGAGAAGCCCAAGCAGCAAGCTACAATTGCTGTTGAAAAAGGAGGCTTTGATTGGGGTTTCCAGGTAGAAGATATGTCTCCAAACCAAGCACTGATGGCAGGTCTGGATGAAGCTAATGTATTAGAACATCTTTGTACCCCAAAATGCATTTCTAAAGTAAATAGATATAGGTCCTATAACTTAGAGATGAGATCTGATCTTGAATCTTTGAACATATTAAAATCTAATTTCAAAAGAGCTGAGAATGAACATAAGTTAAAAATAGAAGACTTAAAGAAAACCATTTCAACTCTTAAACATGAGCATACCAACTACAGGACTCAAATCAAAGATCTTATCACTAAGTTAAATGAGTGCCAGGCTGAGCTAGTGATCAGCAAAGCCAAGGCAGAGAAGCATGTTCTTGAAGAAGAGACCTTCAATAACATCATATCCTCATCCCTGCATTCCAAAGTATGTTATCAAAACAAACAGGGACTAGGATCTACTGAGATACCACCTCCACACACTCTATTGTCTGTAAGATCTCCAAGGTGTGGAACTAGTGAAGATGAGCTGCCAGCCATTGATCCAAGTGATGAAGAGGATGAAGAGGATACAGTGAAGTTTGGATTTGAGAAGAGTGAAGAAGATCATCCTACCAAGGGTCACTACACTCCTAAAGAGAGGAAGAAGTCAGGGATGACTAAGTCAAGGAGGAAGAACTTGATTCGAGCAGTTTAGAGGAGATCAAAGAGAGCTCAGGAGATCAAGGCTACCTTCAACTCTAAGCAGAAACAAGTTTTTATCTCTGCATGTTTTGAAGTGGTAAAGGCTGTGGACATAACTTTGAACTCTAGTACTAAGAGTTCAAGTACATGTTCAACTCATCCCTGTGAAGGAATGAAGGCTGATCAACTATGTAATACTGCTACACAACATGAACCATTCACCTCCAAATGCAAGTTTCACCTTAGGAGGCCTGCTACAACATCTTCAAAGATGGGAATGGAGATAGAAAGTGATCAAACTCAGTCTTCCATTCACAAGAAGACTCTTAGAAGAAAGAAAATTGACTGCATTATGTGTGGTGGTACTTCTCATCTGGCTAAGGACTGCATCTACAATCCCAAAAATACTATCAACATAACAAAGAAGAAGACTTCTGAGAGGAAAAAGAAGAAGAAAGCTTCGGAAGAAATTTGTGTTTCTTTTGGAAGCTCCAAAATAAAAATGAAGACAAGTAAAAAACTGTCTTCGGAAGGAAATTTGGTCTCGGAAGAAAGGAATGCTTCCGAAGGTTCAGTTTCCAAAACTTATGAAGTTGTAAAAACTTCCGAAGCTTGGAGGGTCAAGTCTAATTTTCCAAAGATGGTGTGGAAGATAAAGAAAGACCATGTGACTGAAATAATTTTCACTTACAACAGCAAGTGATCCCTATAGTCTCAATATAGGATCAATTACTGCTGCATTGTCTTCAGTTCATTTTGAAGAGCTCAAGACCAATGAGGCTTGGGTTTCCAAATGTAACTAATTCTCTTTTTATTATACAGGAACAACTAAAGACTAAAAGAAATGTATGGATTATTGATAGTGGCTATTCCAAGCACATGATAGGCAATGGATCTTTACTTCAGAATATTAAGAAAATTTATGGAGGGCCAGTTTGGTTTGGAGGAGATGCTGGTGGTTACATTACAGGAAGGGGTAGGGTCATAAATGGTAAGCTCAGCATTGAGAAGGTAAACTTTGTTAAGGAGCTTGGGTATAATTTACTGAATGTATCCTAATTTTATGACTAGAGACATGACATGCTTTTTACTAAGCATGAGTGCATTGTTCTCAAGCCCGAAGTGGTCATTCCTCAAGAGCATATCCTACTTGGAGCACCCCCAAAAGGGAACATGTACAAGATGGATTTGCAGGAAACATTCCCCCAGGAGAAGTTTCTTGCTTTCTATCTAAGGCCAATAGTGATGAGTCTTTCCTTTGGTATAAAAGAATATGCCATGTAAACTTTAAGAACATGAATAAATTAATTAAGAATGATTTGGTAACTGGAATGCCAAAGAAAGCGTTTACAAGTGATGATCACTGTGTGCATGCCTGAAAGGGAAACAACATTTGGTGTTTCACAATCCAAAGGAAAAGAACTCGTCACTACTCCCCTACACTTATTACACATGGATCTTTTCGGCCCCACCAGTGTAATGAGCTTAGAAAGGACCTCATACTCTTAGGTGATCATAGATGATTTCACAAGATTCACTTAGATTTTTTTCCTTAGAACTAAGGATGAAATTCCTGAGATCTTGAAGAATTTCATTCTAAAAGTTAAGAATTAGATTAATCACAAGGCCAAGATCTTAAGATGTGATCAAGGAACTGAATTTAAGAACCAAATCCTTGACACATTTTATGATAAAAAGGATATTACAAGACAATATAGTGCTCACAGGACTCCTTAGTAAAATGGTGTTGCTGAGAGAAGAAACAAGACACTTATTGAACCTGCTGAGAAATCAAAAGATCAAGTATCCAAGTTTGCTGAGAAATTAGATGATGGATACTTCATTGAATACTATTATCAAGCTAAGGCTTATAGAGTATACAATCTTAGAACTAAAGTAGTCGAAGAATCAACCAATGTGATCTTCAATGAGCACACACCCTATGTGAAAGGTTCTGGTCATGATTGGCTATTTGATCTTGACTTAGTTACCAATTGTTTTAACAAACTTATGAAGATGTTTCAGGATCAACAGATAGCACATCAACAGAAGATCCTGACCTAAGATTTGAGCTGAGAAGACCAAGACAGACTACATCTTCAGCTCCATGGTAACTAATCCTGTAAATGAAGTTCCTATCAGTACAACAATGACAAATCAAGCTGATACATCTGAAGTGTCGGAAAATTCCATCTCATAGGCACAAAACACAAATGCAGGAACTTCAAATGTCGGATGAAATGGTGATGGTGATAGTGATCAAGAATTTCTTGATGCTGATAGCCACTCCATTGATGACAACATCAATGATGTCACACACTCATTAGATCAAGCTTTTCTTGATAAGTGTGCTGATGTGGTGGAAGACACTTTATTGCCAGATCTAAACTTTTCAAATTTAGATATGTCTAAGCAACTTATTGTGATCTCTCAACTCAGGATCCACAAGTCAAACCCCACCACATACATCATTGGAGATGTTGACAAGGGGGTGAGAATAAGAGGACAAACCCATGATAAAAGTGTTTGTCTACACTCTTGTTTCTTGTCTCAAATAGAGTGAAAGAAAGTTGATGAGGCTTTGAAGGATGGAAGCTGGGTTGAGGTAATGCAAGAGGAGTTGCTTTAATTCAAAAGACAACAGGTTTGGAACCTATGTCCTCTTCCTTATAGGAAAACTACCATAGGTACCAAATAGGTGTTTTGAAATAAGAAGGATGATATGGGACTTGTCATCAAGAACAAGGCAAGACTAGTTATTCAAAGGTACACCAAGAAGAAACAATTGTCTACACTGATGTCTTTGCTCCAGTAGCAAGACTTGAAGCTGTTAGGATATTCCTGGCGTTTGCTGCGTCCAAGGATTTCAAGGTCTACCAACTTGATGACAAGTGTGCATTTTTATATTGGGTGATTGATGAAGAGGTGTATGTCAAAAAACCACCAGGCTTTGCAGACCCAGATTATCCTGATTATGTTTGCAAGCTTGATAAAGCTCTTTATGGGTTGTACCAAGCTCTAAGGAAGTGGTATGAGACGCTATCTCAGTATCTCTATCAACATGTTTACAAGAGGGGTACTATAGATGGAACTCTCTTCATCAAAGGAATAGGAAATGACTTGATGCTTGTTCAAGTATATGTGGATGACATTATCTTTAGATCAACTAATCCAAAGCTCTACAAAGACTTTGAGAAGCTGATAAATAATAGATTTGAAATGAATGCCATGGGGGAACTTAATTTCTTTCTAGGAATTCAAGTGAAGCAAGTTGATAATGGCATCTTCATAAGTCAGTCAAAGTATGTATAAGACATACTTAAAAGATTCAATATGACTGAATATAAGATTGCAAAGACACCCATAGCCAGAAACCACTCCCTTGGACCTGATCTTGAGGGGGAGTGTGTTGATGAATATATTTACAGGGAAATGATTAGGTCTCTTATGTATCTTACAGCCAGTAGGCCTGATATTATGTTTACTACATGTTTATGTGCAAGATATCAAGCCAACCCCATGATATCATAACTGGTTGTTATCCAAAGAATTCTTAGATATCTTAAAGGTGCTCCTAAGCTAGGCCTTTGGTATCCAAAGAATTCTGACTTCAATCTGTATGCTTATATAGATAGTGACTATGGTGGCTGCAATATGACTGCAAAGTCCATATTTGGGGGTTGTCAATTCCTTGGTGGAAGCATAGTCTCATGGTAATGCAAGAAACAATCATGCGTATCTGCATCAACTGCTAAAGCTGGATACATTGCTGCTGCAAGCTGATGTGCTCAAGTACTTTGGATTTAGAATCAGATGCTGGACTATGGATACAACTTCAAAGAGACTACAATTCATATAGACAACAGTGCTATCTTTATGACAGAGAATCCTGTGCAGAACTCAAGGACAAAGCACATCTACATTAGGTATCATCTAATAAGGGATACTTATTAAAGGGGATTGATAAAACTAATCAAGGTTGACATAAATGAACAATATGCTGATCTATTCATAAAATCTTTTGATGAGCAAAGATTTAAATATCATATATCAGCTATTGGGAAGATTAACCTTGAATATATTTTCTTAAAACTTAATCTATATTATTTTTTAAAAGAAAGTGTGTGTCCTAAGTTGTCTAATTTATCACCTACATAAGCCCAGTTTATCTTGGAAGAAGTCTTTTTCAAAATGATATTCCTTAGCATTAAGAAAAATTGTCAAGTGTATTTTCTTTCGGAAGATATTAACATTGCATTTGAAAAAAAAATTAAGTCTTTAAAACAAATAACTTCTTAAAGAATATTTACCTTCGGAAGAAATTTCATATTTCTTCTGAAGCCAAAATATGCTTCTAAGTACTTATGCGTGTTTCAAGAACAAATTTCTTCCAAAACTAAATATTCTTCGAAAGAGAATTTGCTCAAGTAAATTTTCTTCTGAAGCCATTTTTCACAAAGCTTAGGAATATCTTCCGAAGTCAAAATTGGCTTCGGAAGATTTTCACAAATCTTGCAAAGACAAATTACCTTCGGAAGAATCTCAACTTCCAAGAAAACTACCTTTTTGGGCACTTTATCAGAGGTGGGACCAACATTTGGACTTCAAAGTTTATCTTTTTGCATTAACTTCGTCATAAGTCCATTTCATATAAATATACCCAACGATTCCTCCCTCTTTCACTGTAAGGCCCCGTTCCCGGGCACCTCACAGCTGGTCATCATCGCACATAAAACACGTCATTATATAATCATTACAAAAAACATGCAGCGGAAACTTTGAAATAACTCTTCAATTTACTATAAATGCTTTTGCCAGTTAATACAACGTTAATCAATTACAAAACGTATATTGTTGTATTACATCACAAAAGCATTATACAAAAGAATACCATCCCAAAAGAGCTGAGTAGCCGCCTCATGCCATTCTCAGCAACCTTACCTGCCAATTGGAAACACATAAAAAGTCAGCGTTGCTGAGTGAGTTCTAGTTTTATAATAAAACATACTTTACTTTTCATTAAAACCATTTCTTTACTTTTATGCTATCACATATGATACGTACACATAGATAATATCATTATTATCTTCATCATTCGTTATCTTTATTTCTACATAGATCTTGTCACACTTTACCCTTTTCACAGCACGCAGCCATGATTATGGAGGTCGAGTGGCAAGGATCCCATTTCATACTTTATCATTTCAATTCTTCCATTCATTACTTTCATTCCTTCATTCTTTAACTTTCATTCATTCTCTGTATGTATTTAGCTTTCTTACTATTTCATCTTTATATCTTTACTTTACATCTCGCATAAACCTTACCTTTCTGTAACATGGTACTGGACCTAGGCCTATCATAGACCTTCTATAAAGGTGCATCACACCTCCTGGCCACAGTACCTAAGGTAAAGTTTAAGGGTACCATAGCCACATGCAATATCCTTCTGTATCGTGGTACTGGACCTAGGTCTATATCATAGACCTTCTATATCGGCGTACCGTACCCTCCTGGCCACAGCACCTAGGATATGCAGCGATGGTTGTATACAATGGTTGATCCCAGTGTCAGGATTTTACCCTCCTCGTAGCACACAACCACGATTACTAAGGTCGTAAGACAGGGATTCCATTTCGATTTTGTTGCAACAACAAGGTTGCTCACCTCCTATATTTGCTTACAAGACTTTATTACTCTCATACATTATTAATGCATGCATTCATTTATCATGTTCCTCTTTCATTGTCTTTCACTTTACGTTACATAATACTTTCATTTCATTCTTTAATCATAACACGTAAAGTTACGGGAAAGATAAACATACATCGAAACAAGGAACGTCAACATTTAACAGTCATCAGTCATCACCATCATACAGGGCTACATCATACTTAACATAACATACATCATGCATAACATGTAACACTATCATCATCGTGCCCAACATAACTTCTACAGCCTCGACGGCCATCTTACCTGTACTTACGGGAACTACCACATCATTACTTACCCCTGCTATTTTCCCTGAAAGTCAGTAATTAAACTATGCCTCTCCTAATACACAGCAGTCCTATTTGGGCGATTGGGCGCCCTTCAGTCGCATGACCTCCATGCGACTGAACATCATGTGACTAGACCAATGCGAATGAACTCCCATGCGACTGAACCTCCAATCGTGCGAATGGACCCTTAAACATGTGATTGGACACTATGCGAATGGACCTATGCGACTGAGCTCTCAGTCGTGTGAATGAGCACCTACGCGACTGAGCACCTATGCGACTGGGCACCTATGTGACTGGGCTCTCAGTCGTATGACCTGTCATGCGACTGGACCCCCAGTCATGTGATTGAACCTCAGTCGTGCGATTGGACTTCAGTCGTCCCTCAGTCGGCCGATTGGCCCTCCAGTCGCCTAGCCATAACCAGGCGCAGACTGCAGTTCATCCCGAACTGCAGTCGTGATTTTCGACCTCCAAACCTTTCCAAACTCATTCTAAGCCCAGATTAACCCTCCTAATCCTTAGGAAAGCATACTATGACACCATTCAAGCACACTCAAGCCCGAAATCACACTCTAAACACACTATACATAATCACACCCAAATGGGTCAAACACACACATTTTCAAAACGGGTTTCTATGTGTTTCATCCCCAAAATTGGTTGAAAACAAGTAAAATAGGGGTCCTAGAACTCACACAAACAAGAAGAAGATGAAGAGCTTCATTTGGACATGCTACACGATGAATTTCGAGCCCGAATCGACCCGAATCAACCCTTTCTTCCTCTTTTCTTCCTCTCTCTCTTCTCTCTTTCTTTTGTGGCTAAAATGAGTGTGTGGGGAGGGGAAATGGGCTGCCCTCTCCCTTAGTATGTCCCCATTTGCTCAACTTTCATACGTTGGCGGGTTTGGTCCCCCGACTTTGGACTTTATTTCTTTTTCTTCTTTCGTCGGCTACAAAGTAAATATCCGGGTGTTACAAGTCCACCCCCCTTATATAGGTTTCGTCCCCGAAACCTGTTATTCCTCGAACAACATGGGTAATGCTGTCTCATTCCTCTTAAGTCTCCCACGTTGACTCGGATCCCTTCCTGTGATTCCACTGTACACGCACAAGAGGAACCACTTTATTTCTCAGCCTCTTCTCTTTTCTATCGATGATTGCCACTGGTTGCTCCATATAATTGAGCCGTCCGTCTACTTCGATATCCTCTAGTGGAACAATCATATCCTCATCTGCCAAACACTTCCTTAGATGAGATACGTGGAACGTTGGGTGAATTCCACGCAACTCATCTGGTAACTCCAATCTATAGGCCACCTCTCCTACTCGAGCAATGATTCGGAAAGGGCCTATATACCTCGGGCTCAACTTACCCCGCTTTCTGAACCGAATGATACCCTTCCAAGGTGAGACCTTCAACATAACCCGGTCACCCACCTGGAACTCAATCGGCCTGCGTCGTTTATCAGCATACGACTTCTGTCTATCTTTGGCTGCCTTCATGAAGACTTTGATCCTTTCAAGCTTTTCAGTCGTAGCTTCGATCACTTCGACGCTCCCTAACTCTTTATGACCAATATCACCCCAACATACGGGTGTCCTGCATCTCTTACCGTATAGCATCTCATAAGGTGGCATACCAATGCTGGCATGATAGCTGTTATTGTATGAGAATTCAGCTAACGGTAAGTGGTCATCCCAACTTCCCCCAAAATCAATCACACATGCCCGAAGCATGTCCTCCAACGTTTGAATGGTCCTTTCTGACTGACCATCAGTCTGGGGATGATAAGCCGTGCTAATGTGTAACCTCATCCCCATCGCATCGTGGAATTTCTTCCAGAATTTGGATGTAAACCGGGTGTCACGATCAGACACAATAGACACCGGCACACCGTGACGAGTCACAATCTCCTTAATGAAAAGATCCGCCAACCTCTCGGATGAATATGCCTCGCACATCGGTAGGAAGTGAGCACTCTTCGTCAAGCGGTCAACAATCACTCATATAACATCATACCCTTTCGGAGTACACGACAGCTTCGTAATAAAATCCATGGTGATGTGCTCCCACTTCCATTCCGGTATATCCAAAGGTTGGATCTTCCCATACGGCTTTTGATGCTCGGCCTTCACTTGCAAGCAAGTAAGGTACTTACTCACATACTCCACCACGTCGCGCTTCATACCCGGCCACCAATAATCTTTCTTCATGTCTTGGTATATCTTTGTAGCACCGGGATGAATAGAGTATCGAGTCTTATGAGCCTCATCCATAATCTTCACCCGTAGATCTCCAAAACGAGGAATCCACATCCTCCCGAATCGGGTTTTAATGCCGAGTATGTTTTCACCCAATTCTGCAACCAGACCTCTCATTCTTTCAGAGTTAAGATGATCTTCTTTCAATGCCTTATCTTGAAACTCCTTGACTTGCTTCATCACATCAGAGGTCATAATCAACTGGTACCCTTTCACCCGAATCGGTTCGGGCCTTTCCTTTCTGCTAAGGGCGTCCGCCACCACGTTGGCTTTGCCCGGATGATAATGGATCTCACAATCATAATCTTTGATGAGCTCCAACCATCTTCTTTGCCTCATGTTCAAGTCTTTCTGCTTGAAGAAATACTTCAAGATCTTGTGGTCAGTGAAAATGGTGCACTTCGTCCCATACGGGTAGTGCCTCCAAATCTTTAACGCAAAGACCACTGCTGCTAGCTCCAAGTCATGAGTAGGGTAATTAACCTCATGAACTTTTAACTGTCGGGATGCATAGGCTATGACTTTAACTCTTTGCATTAACACACACCCCAACCCCGAGTAGGAAGCATCAGAATAAACCACCAGATCTTCACTTCCATCGGGTAAAGACAGAACAGGAGCTTGGGTCAATCTCGTCTTCAATTCTTCGAATGCCTTCTCTTGAGCTTAAGCCCATACAAACTTTACATCCTTACGGGTCAACTTGGTTAGTGGAGAAGCGATCTTGGAAAAGTCTTGGATGAATCTTCTGTAGTAGCCCGCCAAACCCAAGAAACTACAGATCTCGGATGGCGTCTTTGGAGACTTCCATTGCATCACCGCTTCCACCTTTGTCGGATCCACCATAATCCCCTCTGGATTCACCACGTGACCCAAGAATTGAACTTCGCGCAACCAGAACGCGCACTTGGAGAACTTCGCGTACAGTTTCTCCCTTCTCAACATCTCTAACACTTCTCGAATGTGACCGGCATGCTCTATCTCGGTCCTTGAATAAATCAGGATATCATCAATAAACATAATCACTGACTTATCCAACATTGGCCGACACACTCGGTTCATCAGATCCATAAAAGCAGCTGGCGCATTGGTCAAACAAAAGTACATGACAAGAAACTCGTAATGACCGTAGCGCGTGCGAAAAGCTGTTTTAGGAATATCCTGCTCTTTCACCTTTAGCTGATGGTAGCCAGATCGAAGATCTATCCATGAGAACCAACTGGCACCTTGAAGCTGATCGAATAAATCATCAATTCTCGGTAATGGATACCGATTCTTCACTATCAGCTTGTTCAGCTCACGGAAGTCTATACACATCCTCATACTACCGTCTTTCTTCTTCACAAATAAGACCGAGCACCCCAAGGTGAGATACTCGGTCTAATGAACCCCTTATCTAGCAGCTCTTGCAACTGCTCCATCAACTCCTTCATCTCTGTTGGAGCCAATCGATACGGTGCCTTGGTGACAGGTTGGGCACCTGGTATCAGATCAATCTGAAACTCAATCTCTCGGTCAGGTGGCACTCCTGACAAGTCTTTGGGAAACACATCTGGGAAGTCACAAACAACTGGTACCTCAGTTAGTTATGGTGTGGGCGTATCCACATCCTTCACATATGCCAAGTAGGCACTACAACCACGCCTCATGCACTTTCCCGCCACCGCCATTGAGATCACTTTCAGGATCGTCGTGACCCGATCCCCATAGATAGTTACCGAACTCCCATCAGGCGCTATCAATCGAATCATCTTCTTTCGACACACTATATTCGCCTTACCTAAGGTCATCACAAATGGTCTAACAGGAAATTTACGACCCTCTAACTCCACATCACAACCCTCTATCAACTCTGAAATCCTGGTAGACTTACCTATGGCAGTTTCTATATCAAATGGCACATCAACACGTTTACTACTAACAGGCAGCTTAGCACAGAAAGCAGCAGAAATAAAACTTCTACTGGCACCCGAATCAAACAACACAAAAGCTAAAGTTTGGTTCACCAGAAACGTACCGGACACAACATCAGGGTCCGTCCTAGCCTCCTCCTGCGTCATCGTGAATGCCCTGGCGCTCGCCCTCGGTCCTTCACTCCCTGTCTTCTTCACTCCGGAACACTCAGCCCTTAGCTTCTTACAATCCTTAGTTACGTGGCCCTCCACGCCACAGTTGTAGCATCAGATCACACGACAGTCCTTGGCTATATGCCCCGGTTTCCCACATCTGAAGCACACGTTCAACCCCATTCTGCATTCCCCACTGTGCTCTCTCCCACATTTATCGCACTTCTTCATACCCGTACTCGACGTGACCACACGGCGGTCATCCACCCGTGCCTTCTTATTACTCGTCGAGGCATTACCCCGACCAAACCACTTCCCATTCCAGTTCCTATCACCTCCACCCTTCCTATTACCTTCAGCCACCACCATTACAGCCCTCTCATCATACAGTCTTCCCCGCCAAATCCACCGCCGACCTAAACGTGCTCGGTCGGGCAGCGATCATGTGCCTGCGAATATCCGCTGGCAAACCCTGAATATACCTCTTGATCTTTCGCGATAGAGGTGTCACCTGATCTGGCATGAGACGTGCCATCTCGTTGAACTTTGTGGTGTGTTGTTGGTGTGTCATCGTTCCCGCCTCCAGCTGCAGGAACTCTCTCTCAACTTTATCCATCTCTCGGTGAGGACAAAACTCCTCAATGACCAACCTCTTCAGCTCTGACCATCTCATCCTACCAATAGCCCTGCTGCCCTCGGCTTGGACTATATTGTCCCACCAGCACAGAGCCGAGTCCACGAAAGAGTGGGCAGCAAACTTTACCTTCTGATCCTCCCGGCACTCGCTGATGTTCAAAACAGCCTCCATTTCTCTCACCCACCAGTGAGCAGCAGCAGTGCCGTTACCATCAAAAGTAAGGGGCTTGCACCTTTGAAATGCTCCATAGTTATAGCCTCGTGTTGACTCCTGCACAGGCTCCTCCTCCTCCTCCTCATTATCGGAGGGGATTGTCTCTGTCTCTGGTTGTTCCCATCCTCCCGAGGTCTGGTTCCTCTCTTGTCTTTCCCCTTAACGTACAACCTTTATCACTTCGGTCACAACAGATGGTAAGATCGTCTGCATGACCTGATGCACCTCTTCGACCACCGCCTCTTTCACCGAGGCCCTCAGATTTGCACTCTCGTCACCACCCTCCGGATGAGGGGTCTCGGGTCCCTCAGGAACCACCTTCTCAACTCTAGGTCTGCCTCTCTTGGGCCGCGATGCAGCACCAAGTCCACCACGTGAGGTTTGGATGATCTACCACCGGCCATCCTCTATCACACACTGAAAGATTTAAACACTAACACGGTCATTCAAGGGAATAGCTCGGTTTATGTCAAGTATAGTAAGTCCCTAATTACATTGGCCAGTTGTAATTAGCCACTTACTTTACTCTTCGTACCCCGAGCATTACCTGTCCTGACTACATCAGTATCTAAATCTACCAGCAACACATAAACACATAACATGTGCACATAATACCAGTTAACTTTAAGAAAATACCTGATGGAACGCAGCTACTCAGATTGGCATCCCTTCTCTTTTCGTCCCATTCTCAGTTTAAGTTAAGGTTTATTTTGAAAATTTACCCATTTCACTTAAACTTTGGCTCTGATACCAACTTGTAAGGCCCCGTTCCCGGGCACCTCACAGCTGGTCATCATCGCACATAAAACACGTCATTATATAATCATTACAAAAATCATGCAGCGGAAACTTTGAAATAACTCTTCAATTTACTATAAATGCTTTTGCCAGTTAATACAACGTTAATCAATTACAAAACATATATTGTTGTATTACATCACAAAAGCATTATACAAAAGAATGCCATCCCAAAAGAGCTGAGTAGCCGTCTCATGCCATCCTCAGCAACCTTACCTGCCAACTAAAATACATAAAAAGTCAACGTTGCTAAGTGAGTTCTAGTTTTATAATAAAACATACTTTACTATTCATTAAAACCATTTCTTTACTTTTATGCTATCACACAAGATACGTACACATAGATAATATCATTATTATCTTCATCATTCGTTATCTTTGTTTCTATATAGATCTTGTCACACTTTACCCTCTTCAAGGTACGCAGCCTTGATTATGGAGGTCGAGTGGCAAGGATCCCATTTCATACTTTATCATTTCATTTCTTCCATTCATTACTTTCATTCGTTCATTCTTTAACTTTCATTCATTCTCTGTATGTCTTTAGATTTCTTACTCTTTCATCTTTATCTCTTTACTTTACATCTCCCATAAACCTTACCTTTCTGTATCATGGTACTGGACCTAGGCCTATCATAGACCTTCTATAACGGTGCATCACACCTCCTGGCCACAGTACCTAAGGTAAAGTTTAAGGGTAGCATAGCCATAAGCAATATTCTTCTGTATCGTGGTACTGGACCTAGGTCTATATCATAGACCTTCTATATCGGCACACCGCACCCTCCTGGCCACAGCACCTAGGATATGCAGCGATGGTTCTATACAATGGTTGATCCCAGTGTTAGGATTTTACCCTCCTCGTAGCACACAACCACGATTATTGAGGTCGTAAGACAGGGATTCCATTTCTAGTCTGTTGCAACAACAAGGTTGCTCACCTCCAATATTTGCTTGCAAGACTTTATTACTCTCATTCATTATTAATGCATGCATTCATTTATCATGTTCCTCTTTCATTGTCTTTCACTTTACGTTACATAATACTTTCATTTCATTCTTTAATCATAACACGTAAAGTTACGGGAAAGATAAACATACATCGAAACAAGGAACATCGACATTTAACAGTCATCAGTCATTACCATCATACAGGGCTACATCATACTTAACATAACATACATCATGCATAACATGCAACACTATCATCATCGTGCCTAACATAACTTCTAAAGCCTCGATGGCCATCTTACCTGTAGTTACGGGAACTACCACATCATTACTTACCCCTGCTCTTTTCCCTGAAAGTCAGTAATTAAACTATGCCTCTCCTCGTACACAGCAGCCCTATTTGGGCGATTGGGCATGTGAAACTCAGTCAAACTCCCAAGATGATCAACCAATATCTCAATCACAATAATACGGAATGAAATTATGATCGGAAGAAGAGAAAGAATGATCAAACAACTTCAATTGATAATCAAAATTGATTACAATCTTGTGCGAAATCGCACAGAGAGAATACAAGCTGAATTGATCTGAAAACTGGACAAACTTGTCTACAAAAGCGAAAATTACAAATTTATACTAAAACTATAAGTTCTCACGCAACAGACTTGTCGCGCGGTTGGGCCTTTCGCGTGGGTCCAGCCTCTCGCGTGGAATCAGCTTTCGCGTGAAGTCTGGATTTCGCTTGACTTCTTTTTTTGCTTTCGTTGTTTTGCCGAGCCTTTTAATGGTCTTCTACAATCTCCCCCTAGTCTCGGTGAAACATCCTTAGTCAAAGTCAATATTGGCTCTCTTGTAAGTACCGGAATAGCGTACCATTTATTTCAAGGATTCGATCTGTCATCCAGACATATTGGCAAGACAAGAAATAAACAGACTCATCAGCTAAATAGGACAGTGTAGTAGCTGATCAAGTCGTCTTTGCCGAATTTCATTAAGTCAGCTGGATCAATGATTCTAAATGATCTGTCAGTACATTTGATCACAGCATGACCTGAATCCTTTTCACATCTCCAAGAAATTAATTGCTTCAAAGAATTGGAGGAACAGGAGCATGAACTGGGACTTTTCTTATGAATTTAGGATGTTGATAGACTCTTATTTTCATCGGAGCTTTAGTATTTTCATCAATTCTTGTAGAGTCATCAATCACCTTTGATTTAGCAGTTTTGAAGTCCTTGAAATCTGTTTTCATCTCCCTTCGTATCATAGATCTCATTAGTTCAGCTTCGCTATAGTAGCTTTCATTAAAGAATGGAGCTTTTCCCATGGAATAAAGATCAGCAGCACGTAGAGTATGGAAGTCTTGAGTGCTCTTCAGATAATCAATTTCTCCATTCTTTCTCTTTATAACATACAACTTTTTCTCACCATCATAACCCCAGCTAATAACCCGAGACATTTCACCATATTTCTGTTTCGGCTTTGATATAAACAGAAAATGAGCTTCAGTAGGTGGTGGTGGTGCTTTAAACTGTAAACCTCCTCTAGTGTATAAAGCAATTTGTCCAGTAGAATCTTTCTGTGTTGAAACAGTAGGAGTTGAACCACTCACAGTCTCAGTTGGAATTTTACCTTCTTCAAGATTGATATCTTTAAATAAATCCTGTAAGTTGTTACCAAATATATCTGTATACTCATTTTCATCATCCAAATCATCAAACAAGTCAAGCTCTTCTTCTACAGCTCCAGTTGAAGATTGTTGGAATGAGTAAAGCTCCTTTTCGTACAAACTTTCAGTATCAGGGTCAAGTGGATCATATCCTTCTGGATCACTAGCACTTGGTCGAGTGACATTATCAGTGCTAGTATCACCAGTTGGATTAGAAGATAATCCTCCAACATCACCTCCATTATCATCATCATTATTATCATCATCATCTCCTCCATCATGTCCACCATCATATCCACCATCATCACTATCATTATCATCATCATTGTCATCTTCATCCTCATTTTCCTTATCATCATCATCTTCTAAATCACCATAATCAATCAAGTCTTCATCATCTTCTTCAGTAACAACAGGATGAGTAATCATATGTTCTGGCTTAACGAAAGCTGTAGATGTAAAAGCTTCAGTGACAGGTACTTCAGATGAAATCGGAACATCTTCAGTAGTACTAACACTTGGCAGTTCTTCAGTAGCTTGAGCTTCGTTGACTGTTTCTCTTTCTTGAATATTTTCTGCAGGAGATGGACTTGGAGAACGCCTGCTCGTCTCACCAATCACTGTTGTAGATCGTACAACATGTGGTTGATGGAAATAGGTTTGAGAGATAAATTCTCTCAGCTCGTTCAGCTGCCTTTCCAACCCCGATGAATAGTCAAAAACATTCTTCATTTGTTGTTCCAGAGTTGCTATTCTTGCATCCTTGATTGCAGAATCTAGATTAATCAAGGTAATGTGCTTTGTTTTCTCCTCATTTTCCTTTTTCAATTCAGACATAACTTTCATATTTTCATAACTCTCCTTTTCCAGATTCTTGATTCTTTCTTCCAAAGTAATAGAGTGAGAAGCACTGGTAGATTCTTCTCTTCCTTGGAAATCTAGAGGAGTGTTTAGAAAAGTATCTACATCAAACTACAGATTTTCCTGTCTAGGTGGAGTTGAGAAACCAGGATCAGAGACATTTGGTAGATTAGAAACATTGGCAGGTTCAGTCTCAGTAGCCGCAGCAGTTGAGCCAGCTGGATGTTCTTCTTCAGTCGTCTCTTTCTCAGGTGATCTTTGAGTGTCAGAAATAATAGGCTGTTCAGTTTCTGTGACAATCACCTGAGTACGTGGTTTTCTTGGAATATCACTCTTCCCCTTTTTCTAACCTGAAAATCTGGTCTCCTATCCATTCTTTTACGCCTACCAGAAGTACTTGGTCTTTCCTCAGGGATATAATCAGTATCCCTATCTTCAACACTTGTTCTTGAGGATGTTGGAGTAGTAGGAGCTTGATTTGCTTGAAGAACATAAGGAACATTCCCTATCTGATCACTCTCAGTTTCAGAACTAGAAGCCGAGTGCACCACACCTTCCACACTTTCTTTATTAATCTGCTCATCCTCAAACATTTTCTCAATCTCTTCATCAATGTTATTTCTGGCATCAGATGAAGAAGTGCCAGTCTGTGCTTCATCAGTTTGAACACCTCCTTCTAAATCATCAACATCTTCCTCTATCTCAGAAAATCTGCCAATCTTAGCAAAACTTTCTCCTGAGCACTTGTTTCCACGTGCTCCAGTAAGATGAGTAAAGATCTCCTTCTTGATGGTTTGTACAACATATTTTAGAGACCTCAGAGTGGCAAACTCAGGATAGGCGTCATTAATCACCAGCTGAATAAACCGAGGATACATTATAAACTTCCTTCCCAGATTAGCTGTGGTATTTTTTCTACATCTCCTGGAAGATTACTCCAGATATACTGAATGGAAGATCATCCACCAGGGAGACTAATAAAGATCCAAACACAGCACTTAGACTGTCCATCCCAGCCTTCAAATTGCTCAGACAGTGAATAACCACGTGAAATAAGTACTTCCAGTACGGTGGCAGCCACTTCTTCTCCAAACTGGGATATCTGTACTCGTATCCCATCCGAGTTAGACAATCAATAAAAACATCATCATCTAATCTGGTTGGAGCACCCTCTTGGTCATCAAACAGTAGTACTCTGTTCAGAATAGCTTGTAAGACAATCAATCTTTTCTCCTTGTCTGTTGTAGTTATGATTGGGTTTCCAGCTTGATCTTTTCTTGAGCAGCAGTACTCCAGAAAGAATCAATCAGCTCTGAGTAAATAGCTGGATCAGCAGAAATGGCATATACTATTCGTGAGTTCTTTAGCCCCTCAATCATAGATGTGAACATTCATTTCCCTCAGGAACATCATCTAAATAGGCTACGCAGTTATGATTTTATTAAAATCATCTGAGCCATCTGCAATGTCACAAACAAACAACATTAGAACGATTGAAATAACTTAATCATGCATACGAAAAATGTTAACACTTAGAAAAGTTTCATTATTTGAGTTTTTCACACTTAGAAAATAAACCAAATCAAGCGAAAACTAATGTTCCAAACTTAGAAATTTCAGCAACTAATGGTCTATTGCGCGAAAACTGAATTCATGCGAATAATCACAGTTCATGTGAAATTCAAACATCACACGAAAACTAACTATCAAGCGAAAATAGGATTTATGAGAAAACCACATTTCATGCGAAAGTTCTTTCATGCGAAAGTCAATGTTTTGTGAAATTCAAACATTATCCGAAAACAAAATTCACGCGACAACTCTTATCACGCGAAAATAGGTTTCACGCGAAAAGCTGTCTTACGCGAAATCTCCATTTCGCAACTGTTCATTTTCTTGTGCGATTCGCGCAACCCAGCCTTTGAATTAACTGTCCAAAACATGATGTTAATCCATGAAAATCATTCCATCACTGTCGCCTAGGTCCAAGATGTTTATTTCATCTTTCAATTTCAACATTTAAGTTTATTTACTGATTTTAGTTTAAAGTTGTTAAGTTTCCCTTTGAATTTCATCACTATAGTAACCATAACAACCAAACTATACCTTTACACCTCAGTATAGATGTAATATGAACGACTAAGTGTTGTAGAATGGCTAATAAGAACAATATGAACTCTGATTTTGAAGTTATGAGTGGAAGCGAAAAAGGGTTTTCGGATGTGAGCTGTAGCGAAAAGTGATTTTTCGCTTCTGACAAATGGTATTTAAAAGTCAAATAATTCAAGCGATTAACCCTTTCGCGTGACATCATATTTCGCGCGACAACCCTATTCGCGTGAGTTTAGTTACATTTTGAAAATTTTTCAAAGTTTTCAAATTTTCAAATTATCAACTTTGTATTCTCAATTATTTATGTCAACAAAATGTTATATTTACCAAGTGACCAATTAATTTAATGAATCTTCAATTTTCAAAATTTATCTGTTATTTATTTTTCTTAAAACTAAAAAACACAAAACAAAACAAAACAAAGTAATCAAAATAATTAAATTAATGAAAACATATAAAGAATCAAGATCTGAATTGTTTATTGATCAAACTTATTTTGTAAGAATTTTCATAATGAGATCATATAGTCCTTTGTCAAGTCAAGACTCTGTCCAGCTTTTATTTAAAATAACTGGTTAAGTTGATTGTCAATATATTTTGTCTCTTTTAAACTTATACTTCAGGTTTTACTCAGAAACATAAGGAGTGATATATATCATGTTTTGTTTTGATTTAATATAATTCAGTGGATCCCACAATCAGAACTTCTGTTAAATAATTATTATCCTTCAAGACACTGTCGAGATTTCAGTCACCCCAAATTGACTTAAACCATGCATGTTGATCAGTGATACCATTTATTATTCCTAAAATATAACTATTTGAGCATAACTATCCTGAGAAATATCTCTTAACACATAATATTAACAAGTTTAAGGACTTACTAACAGCCATCCGGACTTACGTCTGCCCTCTCAAGATGTTTAGGACTTACAAGCCAGCGGACTTACATGCCCCATCTTTTGATTTTGTCTTCCATGATCAGAAATATTCTCAAATTAGAAAATATATACCATATAATATGTATGTCTTTAGACATATCTTTTGATTTGTTGTGCTTCTTGGCATCTTATCTCCTATATGGCCTTTTGGCTTCTTTTTGCTCATTATTGCTCAACTATTTTCTTTTTGTCTTTTTATTTCTTTTTGTCCTTTTGTATTTTCTCCATTATATATATATATATATATATAATATATATATATATATATATAATATATATATATATATTTATGATAATCACTGAATCAAACAAATACAGGCTTGAGTATGACAAGATTATAACTCTCAGTCTGTGTTAGAACATTTTTAACATTGTCACAGAATCCTGATATGTTCCCCACAAAATCATATCTCTTTAATTCAAATTTAATCACTCAATTATGATCTTTTTACTTCTGAAAGCAAAGCCTATCGACACATCATCATAATCCAAGTCTATCTTATTTAAGCCTTTGAAAGTACTTAGACTCTTTTAGAACTTTGTATTATCATTTCTCATTTAAGTATGAAAAT
Source organism: Flaveria linearis (assembly GCA_024085815.1). Classification (NCBI taxonomy): domain Eukaryota; kingdom Viridiplantae; phylum Streptophyta; class Magnoliopsida; order Asterales; family Asteraceae; genus Flaveria; species Flaveria linearis. The sequence goes on along the minus strand of CM044005.1, from coordinate 38,170,417 downwards.
TTTTTTTCTTTTATTTTTCAATCCTTAGATCTTGACTCCTCCTAAAACCAAAAATATTTTTCACAACGTATTTTCTAATTTTACTTGAGTATGACAAGATTATAACTCTCAGTCCGTGTTAGAACATTTTTGACATTGTCACAGAATCCTGATATGTTCCCCACTAAATCATATCTCTTTATTTCAAGTTTAATCACTCAATTATGATCTTTTCATTTCTGAAAGCAAAGCCTATCAACACATCAATCATAATCCAAGTCTATTTGTATTTAAGCCTTTGAAAGTACTTAGACTCTTTTAGAACTTTGTAATATCATTTCTCATTTAAGTATGAAAATTTCTTTTCTTTTTATTTTTTCAATCCTTAGATCTTGACTCCCTCTAAAACCAAAAATATTTTTCACAACGTATTTCTAATTTTACTTGAGTATGACAAGATATAACTCTCAGTCTGTGTTAGAACATTTTTGACATTGTCACAGAATCCTGATATGTTCCCCACTAAATCATATCTCTTTAATTCAAGTTTAATCACTCAATTATGATCTTTTCATTACTAAAAACAAAGCCTATCGACTCATCAATCATAATCCAAGTCTATTCGTATTTAAGCCTTTGAAAGTACTTAGACTCTTTTAGAACTTTGTAATATCATTTCTCATTTAAGTATGAAAATTTTTTCTTTTTATTTTTCAATCCTTAGATCTTGACTCCCCTAAAACCAAAAATATTTTTCACAACGTATTTCTAATTTTCTCCCCCCTAAAATTGTGATTGTCTTTTTTAAAGAAAAAGAAACAATTGCAATTTATTCTTTATTAAAAAAATGAAAAATCTTTTTTGTGAAGATTCAAGAAATCAATTTATCCAAAATTAATCATTCCCAATGATTGCACAAGGAAATCAAATCGAGAATGATCAAATGCCTTGGTAAATAAATCAGCAATGTTTCGGTTGACGGCACTTGTTTTAAATGAATAAGTTTTCGATCAAAACAGTCACGGATAAAATGGATGCGGATGTCAATGTGTTTAGTTTTGGAATGTTGAATGTGATTTTTAACGATGTTCAGAACTGCCGTGTTATCACACCAGATTGGTGTGTCATGAATATTCAGACCATAATCGAGAAGTTGTTGTTGAATCCAGACAAGCTGAGAACAACAGCTCGATGCAACCACATATTCAGCTTCGGCAGTGGATGTGGAAACAGTGTTCTGCTTTTTACACTGCCAGGAAATGAGTCGGTTACCCAAGAATTGACATCCTCCTGTAGTCGACTTCCTGTCTAGATTACAACCACCATAATCACTGTCAGTATAAGCAAATAAATTGAAATCAGAATTTCGAGGATACCAAAGACCAAGTTTGGGTTGACCCTTGAGATACTTGAAAATCCGCTTGATAGCTTTCATGTGTGATTCTTTTGGATCACTTTGATAGCGGGCACACTGACAAACAGAGAACATGATATCCGGCCTGCTTGCAGTAAGATACATTAGAGAACCAATCATTGATCTGTACAGATATTGATCAACGGATTCGCCTAATGGAACTGGAGTGAGAGTAGGACGAGAAGACATAGGAGTTGGAGCAACTTTGGAGTCTTGAAACTTGTACTTCTCAAGAATAGTCTGAACATATTTTTCTTGATGAATGAGAATACCAGTTTCAGATTGATTAACTTGGATACCCAAGAAAAATGAAATTTCTCCAAGGAACTCATCTCAAATTTCTTTTTCATCACTTCTTCAAACTCAGTGCACATACTATCATTGGTAGATCCAAAAATGATATCATCGACATAGATTTGAACCAGAATGATGTCATCGCCTGATTTACGAATGAATAAGGTTTGATCAATAGCTCCTTGTGAATAACCATTTGCAAGCAAATGTTCAGTCAGAGTTGCATACCAAGCACGAGGTGCTTGATGTAAACCATATAATGCCTTATCCAACTTGTAAACATAATCAGATGATCTGGGTCTTCAAATCCAGGAGGTTGACAAACATAGGTTTCTTCTTTCATTTCTCCGTATAAAAAGGCAGTTTTAACATCCATCTGATACACCTTGATATTCGTGTATGAAGCAAGGCTAAGAATATGCGTATTGCTTCAAGTCTTGCAACTGGAGCATACACTTCTTTATAATCCAATCCTTCAACTTGATAGAATCCCTGCACCACAAGACGTGCTTTGTTCTGAACTATAACACCTTTTTCATCCGTCTTGTTTCTGAATATCCACTTTGTTCCAATCGGAAGCTTATCGTTTGGAAGTTCTACAAGATGCCAAACATTCAGCTTCTTAAATTGCATCAACTCATCTTTCATTGCTTCTATCCAGCTGTTTTCCTTGAGTGCCATTTCCACATTCTTGGGCACTATTTGCGATAGAAAGTAAGCATAAAGGCATGTGTTGATTGCTCCTGATCGACTTCTGGTAATGACTCCTTCATGCAATGGACCAATGATTGCTTTTGCTGGATGAGTTTTATGTATTCTTAATTGAGGAATATCATCTGCAACCATCCCATCTTCCAATTAGTAATGTGTTCAACATTGTCAAGAACATCTTCAGATTGTCTAGATTGATACACAATATTTTCTTTAAATGTGTCATCTGAAATAGGATTTTCAGAAGCAGTAGACATATTTGGAGATTCTTCAAAGGGAACTTGAATGACTTCTATTGGTGTATCCATAGTTTCTGAAGAAGATGAAGATAATGGTGAACTCAATGATTCTTCCAGCTCCTGATTGGGAATTTGTTCTGAAGGAAAATGATAACTCAGAACATTCAGATACTTGCACAGAAGCTGTAGGAATATCCTTGGATGATGAAGAAATTGCAGAATCATCAGATATAATAGATGGAATTTCCTCAATGATTTTGTTCTCCAAAGATATGCTTGAGAATTAGAATCTGCAGACGAAGGTTTAGAAATTTTAAAATTTATGAACAAAGATTCATAATCATAAACCCATGAAGGAGCTGAACCTGCATCAGTTATGTTAAGCTCGTGCCAATCAATATTAAATGACTCAATTATTTGTCGTGTTCTCTTATTGTAAACCCGATATGCAACCTTATTAGCTGCATATCCCACAAAGTAGCATTCATCAGCCTTTTCAGAAAATTTTGAAGTTGATTCAGTTGTATTTAACAAAGTACAACAACAACCAAAGGCTTTAAATATTTGACTTTGGGTTTATGTTTATAAAATATTTCATAAGGAGTCATATTTAATCTTTTATTGATCAAAACACGATTCTGAACATAACATGCAGTATTAACTGCTTCAGACCAAAAGAACAGAGGTAATTTGGCAGCTGATATCATTGTTCAAGCAGCTTCAATTAATGTTCTATTCCTTCGTTCTGCAACTCCATTTGTTATGGAGTGCCTGCAGCACTGAATTGTCTAGCAATGCCCTTGGATTCATAAAACTCGTTCAACGTTTGATTGCAAAACTCTGTTCCATTGTCACTTCGGATGCATTTCACCTTTTTATCCGTCTGATTCTCCACCAAATTAATGAACTTGATCAAAAGGTGTGGAGTCTCATCCTTTGATGCTAAGAAAAACACCCAAGTAAATCTAGAAAAGTCATCAGTAACAACTAAACAGTAAGATCTTCGGCCCAAACTTAAAACACTTACTGGACCGAAAAGATCCATGTGTAAGAGTTGTAAGATTGATTCGATTGAGTTGTGTGCAATTGTTTATGAGGAAGTTTATGTTGTTTACCCTTTGAACATGATAAACAATGTTCATTCGTTAACAACCGCTGTCTACATGCCATAGGCTTTCAATAGTCTTTTGCGGTTGTCCCTGCATAAGTAACAAACTTACTTAGCTTTGGTACCCAAGTCAAACACGACTTGAGCACATTCTGTGTTGCAGTTAGACAAAAAGATTTGAGATTGTTATATTTGTTTAGCATATCAGTCTTTTCATTCACACTTTGCAATTTGTTTTTATCTTTTAAATCATTTTTCAGATTCTTGTGCTTTTCGACATTATAAGCATTATCAACTTTTGATTTCATTTGTTTTGCAATTTTCCATGAGTGAAAACATTTTTCTATTATGAGCAATAGAATTATGAAATCGTTGTTTGCTTAATGATTTTGTCGAAAAGGACAATTATTTGCTAAATGATTTATGTTTCCACACTGATAACATTTCCTTTGTTGTGTGTGGAAAACAAACTGTGGATGACAATTATGGAAATTGTCATAAAAACCAAAGTCAGATTGACTTTTTAGTTTAACATTCTACACAGTCTCTCGAATCTTTGTTTCATTTCATAATTGCTTGTTCATCTTTTGCAAATTCGAGGAAAATGGTGAATTATGACCACTTTTGATATGAGATTTAGCAGCTGTGACTTTTGGAACTGATGATGCTGGAATAGGACCAGTCCTAGAATTTGCTACAGTAGGACCAAGATTTGATATACGAATGGATGCTGGAGAAGGACCAGGCTTTTCAATTTTCAGAAAGGATGAAGAAGGAGCATTCACTTCCAAATCTGGGCTACAAATATCTTGGTTCACAAGATTAGCATTATGATGAAGTTTATTTTTAAAGAATCGAAAATTCGTTTCTTTAAAAATATAATCTTCATTTTCAATTAAACCTTTAGAAACAAATCTATTTTTAAAGTCCTTTTCAAGTTTTGCTTTTTGATATGCCCTCTGATTTGCATTCAAATTACATGTATTATTTGATTTAATCTCATTCAAATTAACAATCTTTTCATTTCTTGACAAAGTTTGATTACAACCAGATCTAAAGCATTTACATTCTTATTTTTCAAACTTTCACTTTTATTTTCACTCTCACTGTCACTCTCCCACTCTTCAACCAAACCATCTACCTTCACATGATCTGCACAGAAATTTTCAGTTGATTGTTTAGGTTTAGTTATTATGATAGGATCAACTGAAAGATTTACTTTAACTGAGGGTTTTAAGTCTAGGGATGGAGAGAAACCTATCCCATAGCTCATATCAGAATCAGAAATGACATCAGATGAAGGTAAACATGAATAATCATGATTAATTGGAGGAGAAATGTTTGAAAATCCAACACCGCATTTTCCTCCTTTTATCTTCTGTGTCATTTGTGATTTGATAATACCTTCAACCATAGTTGATAAAAGTTCAAACTTTTCAACAGTCAATTTAGCCGAAGCTAGTTCACTGTTGAGTCTATTGATTTCTAAGGCGAGTTCATTAATTCTATTGTCAAATCATTATTTGTACATTCTTTATCATGAAGATTTAATTGTAAGTTGTAAACCGTTTTATTTAAACCATCAAGTTTTTCTTTAAAAATCTTTTCATTTGACTTATGTTTTTGAGCTTGATATTGAAGTTTTTCAACTTCCATTATCAAGTTTTTATTATGAACTCTATACCTTTGAACTTTCTCAACACAAAATTTGTGCATAAACCATCATATACCTTTGGTTCAGAACTTTCTCCTTCAGTCTCTTCAACCTTCTTAACCATGAAAGCCTTCATAACAGCAGCTTGTTCTTCCACTGGAGCAACTTCAACAGTCTTTAGATCTTCACATTGGCATTTGACTGGAGGCTCAACAGTGTACTCTTCAACCGCTATCCTTTTCTCAGTAACTTTCTCATCCTGTTCTTTCTTCTCAGCTTTCTCTTCACAGTTAACTTCTTCTTTCTCTTCTTCAACTTCTTCCTTCTCCTTTTCAACTACCTCCTTCTCTTCTTCTTTCTCAGCAAACAAGCCTTCCATTAGATCATCAGAAACAAACTCAGCAAATAGATTCTCCTCTTCTTCAGGTTCAGGAACAATCTTGGCAATCAAAGCTGTAGACAATTTCAGATCAAGAGCTTCCATTTGATCTGACCAGTCATATTCAGCATTAGTTTGGGAAACCAATGCTTTGTTACCACCAGAAGTACTAGCTTTATCTTTCTTCGATTCAATCTCAACAGTCACCATTCTTTTTGGGCCTTCAGCTTGACCAGACTTGGGTTCTGTACATTCTCTACCAAATGACTTGGTTTGTCACAGTTGTAACACCTCAGGTTGGATTTGTCAAAACCAATTTTGCTAGAGTTGTTTAAACCAAACATTTTTCTCCCAGTACGTCTAGCAAAGTTCTTTGCCCTGTATACCACCATAGCCATTTGGTACTTGATGTCATTTTCCTCAATATCATCAGGATTGACTTGTTGAAGATCATCAATCAAGACATTAGGAGCAGTGAGTCTACCAGCCATAAAGCTTCATAGCTTGACATGAATGTAGTGAATAGGGCAAGATGTTCCTCAGCAATCTGGACTGTCTGCTTTGAAGGATTAGAGGTAGCAACATAAGCATGTTGACCACTTTGTGGAGATGGGGTATGAGGAATTTGTTGATGGATGATAGGGGAATAATGTTGAGCAGCTGGAATTTGAATTTGAGGGTTAATTACTGGTTGAATATCAGAAGATGCTGGACTTCCAGTTTGCTGTTGCTGACACATCTAGGTATAACTAACATAGTAATTAGGATTACTAGCCATTTTGACATAAAGAGCAGTTGCATCAGCACCCAAAGAACTTAAATGATTTGCAGCTCTCTGCTTATCATCCATCTCATATGACTTGATAGTGGATATTAAGTCAGTCAGAGAAAGAGTATACAAGTCTTTAGTTCTATTGATCAGTGTACAGTTGTGATTCCAACTGTATGGAAGTGAGTTTAGCAGCTTTTTGTTTACCATGATTGGTTCCAGTGTAATCCCAGCACTCTTCATTTTAGTCACCAGTTTAACAAACCTGGCAATCTGAACATCCAATGCTTCACCCACAACATGATTAAACATGTTGAACTCCTGATTCAGCATATCCTTTTTACTTTCCCTCATGTCTTTATTGCCCATGATCAAAGTTTCTCATGCAGCCCATAACACCTTTGCACCTCTGAACTCTTTAAACTTATGAGATATTTCCATAGTCAAGGCCATGGTAATAGCAGCATAAGCCTTGTCATCAAGCTCTAATCTCTTAATGTCGTCTTCATCCCACAAGTGTTCAGGTTTCTGGACCATCTCTCCTTTATCATTCTTGTACAAGGGAATGTAAGGACCATACTTAATCGATCTCCACATCTTCGGTTTAGTATAGATAACATGATTTTCGAACCTGTAAGCCCAATCAGCATAATCATCTTCGCTGAGAAGTCTAGGTGGCTTGTTCCCAGTACCAATTTCAGTATCTAGATGAAGAGAAGCAGTAAGATGTTTCAGATTAGGTGTTGAAGAAGACATGTTGATCAGAAAATCAGAAATCAGATTTGTCGTGCGAGAACAGATTTCGTGCGAGAGCAGATTTCGCGCGACAATGATTTTCGCGCGAGACAAAAGTTCGTGCGAGATACCCACTTATCCTCCAAGCGAATTTGCGTGAAAAGCAGAATACCTAACTGTGCGAAAAGGTAGTTTTCGCACGCGAAAATTGCAGAAACTTTTCACACAATTGGTTTTCCAATTTGCGAATTTTGCCGATTTTCACCACAAATTAACTGATTAGTTCCATTTTGAGGTACTTTAGTTCAAGTTAATAAGTGTTCTTTCAATTTTAGGTCCAAATTCAACTAATTCAGTCCAAAAAATCACTTTTCTTCAATATTTCAGCTGCATAACATCTCAATTTTGAATTCTCAATCGAACAAGTGAATAGAAAGATGAAGAATGTATGAAGAATGATCCAATTCAATCAAAAACTTCTTCAAATCTTGGTTCTAGAGCCGATTGCTCTGATACCAATTGTAAAACTCAGTCAAACTCCCAAGATGATCAACCAAGATCTTAATCACAATAACGCGGAATGAAATTATGATTGGAAGAAGACAAAGAATGATCAAACAACTTCAATCGATAATCAAATTGATTACAATCTTTTGCGAAATCGCACAGAGAGAATACAAGCTGAATTGATCTGAAAACTGGACAAACTTGTCTACAAAAAGCGAAAATTACAAATTTATACTAAAACTATAAGTTCTCGCGCGACAGACTTGTCTCGCGGTTGTGCCTTTCGCGCGGGTCCAGCCTCTCGCGTGGGATCAGCTTTCGCGTGAAGTCTGGATTTCACTTGACTTCTTCTTTTGCTTTCGTTGTTTTGCCGAGCCTTTTAATGGTCTTCTAAAGGGCACCCTTCAGTCGCATGGCCTCCATGCAACTGAACATCATGTGACTAGACCAATGCGAATGAACTTCCATGCGACTGAACCTCCAATCATGCGAATGGACCCTCAAATGTGTGATTGGACACTATGCGAATGGACCTATGCGACTGAGTTCTCAGTCGTGCGAATGAGCACCTACGCGACTGAGCACCTATGCGACTGGGTTCTCAGTCGTATGACCTGTCATGCGACTAGACCCCCAGTCGTGCGATTGAACCTCAGTCGTGCGATTGGACTTCAGTCGTCCCTCAGTCGGCCGATTGGCCCTCCAGTCGCCTTGCCCTAACCAGGCGCAGACTGCAGTTCTTCCCGAACTACAGTTGCGATTTTCGACCTCCAAACCTTTCCAAACTCATTCTAAGCCAAATTAACCCTCCTAATCCTTAGAAAAGCATACTATGACACCATTCAAGTACACTCAAGCCCGAAATCACACTCTAAACACACTATACACAATCACACCCAAATGGGTCAAACACACACATTTTCAAATCGGGTTTCTATGTGTTCCAGCCCTAAAATTGGTTGAAAACAAGTAAAATAGGGTCCTAGAACTCACACAAACAAGAAGAAGATGAAGAGCTTCGTTTGGACTTGCTACACGACAAATTTCAAGCCCGAATCGACCCGAATCAACCCTTTCTTCCTCTTTTCTTCCTTTCTCTCTTCTCTCTTTCTTTTGTGGCTGAAATGAGTGTGTGGGAGGGGGAAAAGGGCTGCCCTCTCCCTTAGTATGTCCCCATTTGCTCAACTTTCGTGCGTTGGCGGGTTTGTTCCCCCGACTTTAGACTTTATTTTTTTTCTTCTTTCGTCGGCTATAAAGTAAACATCCGGGTGTTACATTCATTTTCTTCTTCATCTGCAACCTGTCTAAACCTAAAATCTCACTTACCGTATTTGTTCATATCATTCTTCACTTCAAAGCTACCAGAAATGGCTAGCCTTGACCATAGAAACCAATAAGATTTCTCCATGCAGCTTCACAGGCAAGATAATAAGATTGCTCTATTGAACTCTCAGAAAGATTCAAGTTTCTCAGAGGTTGTCGCTTTCTTTCTCTCTCAATCTACTTCACATCCCTTACTATTGATCCTCCACTTTATGAGGATCAAATTTTGGATTTTTGGAGGACCTGTCAAGAGGTCACCATAGATGGGGAGAAGGCACTATCTGCTACAGTGCAGGGGAGGACACTGTTTATCACTCCAGCCTCTACTAACTCACACTTATAGCTGAAAGATAAGAAGGTGAGGTGTCATTTTCAAAATCTGTTGTAAATCATTCTTTTGAGTAGATGGGCTATGAAGGGGACTTCTCTGCTAGAACCTTCAAGAAAGGAAAGGTTTCCTCTTAGTGGAAGTATTTGCTAAATGTTATTATTCACAGTTTGTCTAATAAACATGGAGGGTGCGACCAGATTCCAGAGGATCTCTCCTTCATAGTTCATGGAATGGTTCATGAGGTCAAGTTCAGGTATTCTCAATTCGTATATACTAACTTGCTTGTAAACTTGGACTCCTTAGAGTATTACATGTTTCCTAGATATGTCCAGCACATTCTCAACTGTGAACTGGGCTTACAGTTAAGGGGAACATGTAATATTCTTAAATTAGGATAGATGAAGCCCATCATCTTTAAAATAATAAGAAAACCTATTGTGGGATTCTCAGGGGTAGAAACAGCCCTGGTCCTAAAAATGTTAGAGCTCATTGCTCAAGGTGACAACCTAGCAACACCAGCTAGTATTGAATACACCTTCCATGTCTACACCACCCACACAACCACAAACAACCCTCACCTACCAGAGAAGATCCAAACAAACCCCCGCATAGGTTATTCAACATGTGCAGGCCCTCATATCACCACCCATATGGAAAGAAGTGGACACTGGAGCTCCCACTTCTCCTGAGGAGCAAACCACTCCCATCTCATATAGAATCAGCCATGAGGTTCCTCATGCTCAGGATGATGAGCTCATGACGCAACAAGCCTTAAGACTTCACTCAGAGTCTTAACAGTATAGTGAACAACATTCAGGGGAAAGTTACCATCCCCAGCCTTTAAACTTAAATCAACCCATGCCCAGCCTAGAATTCTATGATGATGAAGATATAGCACTCATTGAGTACTATGAGTCTATCTTCTCCTTCCCTGCACAAAGAGAGATGAGTAATCAAAGAAAGATGAGTAATCAAAGAAAGATGAGTAATCATGAGTCCCATGTATCTAGCCCACATCATCCACCCCCAACTGAGGTGGATCTTCCTAAACCTATTCAGGAGATCCAGATGGAAGAGGCTCTCACTTATGAAAATGATTACATCATTAAGAACTCAATCATGGCAACCCAGCCCACTGGCACTTCAACTGAAGTTGTCAGTAAGCAAGGGAAAACCAGCAGCCAAGAACAACAAGCTGGTGATAAGGAAGAAGACTTAGGTCTAATTATCTCATCCCCTAGTGATTCTTTTACTGAAGATGAGGAGAATATTAGACTAAAGGTGCAAAAAATAACTAAAACATACACTTATTTATTCTCCAAGGTTAGTCACTTAGAAACTCAAGTGACCACCTTACAAAGAAGGGTCAATGATCAACAACTTGAAATTTATGATCTTAAGGAACAACTTGTTATGAGACCCTTCAGGAGGATTCAACCAGGAACACAAGAACCTGAGGATGTAATTGACTTAACCTCCAGCTCACCTATGCGGATGCTACGAAAAAGGGGGAGAAAGTTGTTACAATCACAGAACCTGGGAGTCCTCCTCAGAGTATGGACATTGAGGACTCACCAACCTCACTTGCAATTGTCCAGACTCAGCAACCTCCTCAAATTCACATTGATGTAGGCTTACTTATCTAGAATCTATTTGAGGAGGGTATACCAAGGGCAATGTCATACCTACCTTTTGGAGCTGCAAATGCAATACATGGGTGGAGGTATGATGCTGAAAGAAGAGCCCTCATACTGCATAGAGTTTAAGTATAGCAAGAAGTCTTCAATTTTTAGACCTTGAACTAGTATGACAACCTTTCTCTAGTTAATATGCCACTTGCCAACCCAAGTCAAAACAGACAAGCTAACATATTGGCTGAGAGAATTCAAGACAGGATCATGGAAGAACTCAAACATAGAAGAAGACAATTGCAAGCAGGCAATGTCATTGGTCAACTGGATGTTGAGGTGGACCCTAAGATTAGATTTGAAGGGGAAACATTGACTGAAGGCTCAGTTATTGAACATGTGAGCATTGTCATAGAGTCAATCACTTCAACAACATCCTGCACCCTTAGTGAGACACCAATTGGTGATGGTGCTTCACAACCTCTCTTTAGCTAAAGCCTGAATGCTGAATCAGGCAATGAAGGCCAAAGCTCTCTCCACCCTGAGTCACCAAGGCCTGTGAGTGATAAAGGGAAAGGAAACTGACTCTTGAGGAGATTAAGGAGGAGGAAAGAGAGAGGAAGAGGAAGCTAAAGGAAGAGAGTTCAGCTGGTTCCTTAAGCTTCATGGAAGCTGCAATTAGGATAGCCCCCATGCCAAACACTCAAGATGATGAGTTGAGTGCTGCAGATTGAACTATCTAGGAACCAGGAACTACAACATTGATGAACTCATCTCTCTTCCCTTAAAAGAGTTAAATGAACCAGCAGACTTAAAGCTGACCAAAGAGAGAAGGAGGCAGAGAATGCAGAGTTGCTCGTCAGAGTCAAAGAAGAAAGAATACAAAATACACTATACAAGAACGCTCCTCCTCTATCCCCAATTCATGAAAGCCCTAAAAGAGAGGTTGTGGCAGCTGAACCACCTCAGGTAGACAAAGAATGTGATAGGAAAAACATGATTAACTCCCTGAGTGCCATAGGTCTTTATCTGGCATCTGCACTTCTTCCCCTCTCTTATGAATACATTGAATTTGAGTATCTTAAGCAGCTTGAATAGTAGTTCATAAATGAACAAAAGCTGCTCAGAGATAAATGAGGGAAGAAGCTTCAAAGTCAAAGACCATCATTCAAAATAGCTAAAAGAAGTCTGTTGATAGACAAAGATGATAAGCTTCTTAAGCTGTATAGATTCTCTAGAAGGAGGCTTTCTCTAACGTCTCTATCCTTTATGGATGAGCACATTAGAGTGATCAAGCAGAGGATTAAGAAGGGAGAGCTTGTGGACTTGCATTCCCCACCAAGCAAAGCTCCTCCTGAGGTTGAGGTTAAGGTTAAGCCACAGACAACATAACCGGACCTTCAACTGCTTCACAGCCAACTTCATCTTCTGATCCACAGTAGGGTTCTACTCCCTTTCCTTCTAAACCTATAAGGGAAGAGGACCCAACTAAGAGAAGCACAACAGAACAACATGGTACTCAAAACCATCCCTCTTAGTTAAACACTCCAAAAAGTAAGAAAAGGATGGCCGCAAAGAAAGTATCATAGAAGACAAAGGCATCCACTTCCAGACCTCAGGATGAGTTAGAACATCCTGAGGGGGTTGGAACAAGAAGCTGATCAACCAACTTTTTACTGTAGTACAACCTCTTGCAGTTGGAAGACCATCATGTCTTGGACTTTTGCTGCTAATCCAGATAGATAGCATGTCATCAGAGATCAAGGTGGTCAAGATGTCTACTTCTGACAAAACATACTTGATCTACCTTTGCATGATCTCCACGACATGAGAAGATACTATGAAAGTCTAAGAGATCTTGACCAGATAATGAAGAAAGGAATGGCTTTGATCCTAATCAGGATAATCAACTGAAGAACAATCTTCTCTATTTTGGTAGCATCAGCCTAGGGAGAGTTTGTAAGGTTTATATAAAGGCTGATGCAACCAAAGCAACTAAATGGCTTCCTGCATGCATGCACCAAGTACCAAGTAGAACTTCTACGGAAGTTTTATACTGTGCATGAGAATTATGCTAAGTATAAAATCTTCTGAAGCTAAAAGTTCCTGCGGAAGCTTTATACCTTGTACAAGAAATATCCTAAGTATAAAGTCTTCTGAAGCCAAAGACCAAATATTTCGAAGCCGAAGATGAAGTCTTACGAAGCTTCAAAGAAAAAGGTCTTCAAAGCCAAATGAAGTGAAGACTGGTTTCTTCCGAAGACTTAGAAGAACATGCTTTTCTCTGATGTACTTTTATATAAAGCTGACCAACTTTTCATTACAACTCTAAAAACTCACCAACTTGCATAAGTTGGTGAAAAGATCCATGCTTTTGTAACTGTACAATAAGGTCTTTGTCTGTAACTTTCTACTTTATGTACTTTTATCCTTTTTTGTATTATATTAAGATTTGAGCTATGGCATGTCACAGTTACTAGTCAAAAGGAAATTTGTCTTTTGACTCTACATTGATTTTGTTGTCTTTCAATGTTCCAACTGGCTTTTCAAGTATGGCCGGTTGTAGAATGTAGTATAAAGTATCTTAATGTCTTATAACTTATCTTTTATGCATTGTAACTCTTGTAAGAAACTTGAGATTAATATACATCATCCTTGAAAACCTTATATATATTGTTCTTAAGTTCTTTCTCTTTACTTACTTGTGTTTTTTGCATCTTGCTCTTAAAACCTTGGTTCCCTATTTGATCTGTTAAGTGCTCTAGCACTCTCCTCATTGTTAGACTAATTGTATTGACCATCCCTTAACCGGTCCTGCACTTCCAAACTCAAGTCATGAATCTTAAATTACATATATGTAACAAGAACCAACACAACAATTAAAGTAAACTTAACACATGTGTTGGACTTAGATAAATACTTAATAAGATGATAATACATATAAAATGAAATTAGAAACTTTTTTGGTTAGAGCACTCTAGATCCTGAGCATTTACAAAACCACTTCATGAACAACAGGTGAGTCTTATGAATCCCATTTTTACTCAAAATCTTTAGGGCGGAATACACATTCTTATAACTTGTTTTATGATTTTTGTCATAATTTATTGCAGATCAAGCATGCTTAGCAAGGCACACTAATTAAATCCATAACAATAAGGGTAATCGGTTAGGATATGTTTTAACACTAAGGTTGCTAGCTCAAGTGTAGGTTTTGTTATGATACATTCCTTAGTGGATCAATATTATTTTATTATATTTTATTTATGAAATGTTATGTGTTATAAGCTTATTAGCACACCAACATTACATTAACGTACTTTGGGTGTGTATTTTATTAGAAGGGTAATTAATAAGTGATAAATGGTTATGAGCCACCTTAGTTGGAGATTTAGAGATTTAACCACCGACCTATTTATTGCATGATGTATTAGACAATTTTATTATATTTTGCTACTTGGGCTTTAGACAATGTTGAATCAGATAGTTTAAGTATAATGTAACGCCATATAGGCAATTAACTTTAGGATACGTGATAGTTTGAAAGTTTATTATATTATTTTCTGTTAATTGTGTTGATATCAGGCAGTCACGCACAACCCTAGTTAATGGGATGTGATATCAAACATCTTAAAATAGATCATATGGTAATTAATGGATTAAGAAAATCACCATAATTACCTCCTTTTTAATCTTAGCCCTCACATGGTCCTTTTTGAATGGTGCATCATCCCTTACAACAAATGGGGAACTACTTGTGTGTCTATGTTATATAGCTTCTTCTTTAGCTTCTTCTTTAATGCTTACATGTGACTTTATTGTCAAAGGCCCTTTAAGCGATAATCAGACTGAATGAAGTGAAGAATTTTTTCAACTGATTTTTAAATACCACATATGCTGACATTAATATCTTATGTGAAAACTTATAATAAATTATAGAAAAAACTACAAAAAGTCCCTCTGGTTTAGTAAAATTGCATGTTTGGTCCTTAGGATTGAAAAATTACAAAGATAGTCTAAAGTTTGTAAACTATCACAGAAATAGTCCCCACTGTTAAATAAATGTTAGTGTTTAACTAAAAATGTCATATGCCATCCATGTAGTGCTTTTTTAAAACTTTTCACTTTAGAAACCCGAATTAAATAATATGTCTTTCATAATACATTTGTGATTGCATGAATTTCCTAATAGACCAACTACAGCGTATGTTAACAACAAACTCCATACATGAACGACATCATCATCTTGGACTTCTACATCTGCATTTTTTGGGATAGCTATAATTTGGTTCAGTCCTAACATCATCATCTTTCCTAATCAGATACTAAAGGTGTGATTTTTTCAACCAAATTACGTTGGGTCTTACGGAGATAATACAATGAACTTGTACCCCAAGGAGGTTTATTGTGAGTTTTATGTTATGTTCATACTTTTTTTATTGGTTCAAGAAAATGATTTTTTTAAAACCCTAACCCTCCCTATATTTAAATGTGCTTTGTTTAATGTACAGATGGACAAATAACTTGTTTTCTCTTAAGATTCATTATGGTGGTATATTTAGAAAGTTTCCGGGACAAGATATGCATATTGTAGCGTAGGTTTGCTGATTACTTGGACACTCATGATTTATCGGTGCATGAAATTATTTCTACAATGGAGGACTAAGTTTGAATCATCTAAAGAAAAAACTATACTTCACTTTAGAATACCTAACAGAATTTAGATGTCGGTTTATTAGCTTTAGATGTTGATCATCTGGGGCAATATGTTAAAGATAATACAGTTATTGATTGGTACACTAAGTATGGCAAAGACTAGAATTTTAAGTACATGCCTTTCTATACAATCAACAAAAGTTAATACTAAAGAGCTAAAGGATGTATCACATGAGTTTACTAGACCCATTGGAACTAAAAAGAAGGGTTAAGAGGTTTACTTTTGAAATGAAAAGAAGGTGGTGATAAAGTTATCAATACTGATGATGTTGATGAGGTTGTTAATTAAGGTGGTGAGGTTTGTAATTAAGGTGATGTAGGTTGTAGTAATTTATTTATGGAATGATGACATCATGATAATTTTTGTTGGGTTCCTTACAGGCTGGTGCAACCAAAACCACTCCATAGTCATTTTGTGCTACATTCAAAGGCTTCCGAAGCTAAGTATGAGATCTTCCGAAGACAAAGTCTGAAGACTTCCGAAGACAAAGTCTGAAGACTTCCGAAGACAAAGTCTGAAGACTTCCAAGACAAAGTCTGAAGAAAGAACTGAAGACCAAGTCTCCTTCGAAGACAAAGAAGATTCCAAGCCTCGGAAGAAGCAGTCTTCCGAAGTATAGTGGCTTCGGAAGAAGTTATTCTTCCGAAGAAACTTATCCTTCGGAAGACATTGCTATGTCCAGTAGACATAAGTATGGTCTCTACAGTCCGCTGCAGACCCCTGATACAGCATGGCTTCTTCCTAAAAGAACCATGATGTTGACCATACTTTATTCTACTGTATACCTTTTTATGATAGTACATGTTACCAACTTTAGTTGGTGACAAAAGGTAAGTCAGGGACATGTCCTGACTACCAAATACCTCACCTATAGTCTTGTAGTATAGATGTTTGGTTAGAGGTTTCCAGCTGGTATCAAAGTATATCCGGCTGTAGGTAGTATTATATATATCTTCTCTTTGTAACTCATAAGTAGTGAGATCGAGTCCAAAGTCTTGTAATCCTTTGAGTTGAGAAGCAATATATAAAGTACCTTGAAAATTTACATCCTGTGTCTATTTACTGCTTGTTACTTGTTATATTGTGATCAACTCTTCATAGACCTTTCTGAGTGTCGTTCAAGGTGAGTTTGAGTGAAAAACCACTTGTTGAGTGACCAACATACGATCCTGTAATTGGTATCAGAACTTCCAGGCTCTTGATTGTGAGATCTTACCATCCAAATCAACCAGTTTTTCACTCCTCACTACAAACCACTCACTCAAATGGCCGCTCTCGATAAGGCTGATATGGAGACCGGTACCATGACCAAGTCCCCACTGATCACCCCCTGAAGACTTTGACACATGGTGCACTAGAATGGAAGACTTCATCAAGTGTCAAGACTCAAGGATATGGGACTCCATTGTCAATGGTCCTTTCATACCAAGCACTACTTCTGCTACTGGTAATCACATCATTCCAAAAGATGTTGATGATTACTCAGAGAAGATAGGAAGAGAATAGAGCTAGATCAAAGGGCTATGACTTCCCTTCAAACTGCTCTCCCAAACTCCATCTACAGAGGCTTCAAGAAGTACAAGACAGCCAAAGATTTATGGGATGCATTGAAGCTTATGTATGAAGGATCCAAGGAAACCAAAGAGAACAAGAAGATCTCTTGAAGCAGTAGTTGAGAACTTCACTTTCAAGGCTGGTGAGACCTTGACTCAACAATACTTCAGGTATGTTGAGATAGTGGATACTCTGGTGGATATTGGAGTAGCTCTTGAGAATAGAGACATAGTTAGGAAGTTCATGTCTTCCCTTCCTAAACTATGGACACACTATTGTGTTGTAATCAAGAGAACTTCGGACCTTAAGACTCTTTCTCTCACAGAGTTGTATGGTATCCTAAGTGCATTCCAGATGGAGATAACATGCAGAACTCCTCTGGTCACTCCAATAACCAACTAAGCTCAGCCCTTCATGTGGTTGAAAGGAAATCACAGAACCACAACATCAGTTGCTGTGTTACCCTAACAACTCACATAGTGGACCCTACATTACTCTACCTGAGACTCCAAAGTCTCAAAAGGTTCAAAACAACTCCTTTTAGGATAGTTGTGCCTTTGTCTCTGGAAGTGGACACTCTGGTGATTTTTAATATTGCTTTGATGATCTTGAGTGTTTCAGTCCAGATGATGTGAGTATGTGACATGTCCAACAGATGGCTCTTTTTAACTTACAGAGCGAAGAAGTTCTTCAAGAGAACTGGAAGGCAATTCCCTCAAAAACCCTGTCAACAGCGAGTTTGGGTTTGACAAGGCAAAGCAAAGTGTTACAACTGCAACCAACTAGGTCACTTTGCTAGGGATGCAAAGCTCCCAAGAACAACCCGGGAACCCCACAGGCCTCCACACATCCCTCAGCTTCAAAGCATGAAAGAAATCAACTGAA